>MCFG01000086.1:45000-110000 GCA_002104895.1 Anaeromyces robustus | reverse complement strand
AATATATAGTTTTCTTTTTAATAAAAATATAGATTATAAATTAATTCAGTTAATATAAATAAGATATTATTTAATGATAATAAATAATAAATAATAATAATAATAATTATAATAAAACGAATAATGAATTATATTTTATTTAATTTTTGTAAATATAATGTGTAATTTAAAAATTTTAATATGAAATGATAAAATAAATTATTTATAGATTATAGATATAATATAGAACATATAAATATATAATTACATAATATTATGTAATGAATAGATTTTATATATATATATATATATTTTTTTTTATTAAATATTTTTACTTATTTTTTATTATATAATGTATATTTTTAATTTTTTAAGATTTTATTCAAGAAAAATTAAAAATAAATAAGAATTATAATTTAAAAAATGTAGAATTGAAGTTTCATTGTATTAATTATAGAAATTATATGAAGTATTAAAATAAATAATATTTTTATTTATGAACGAGAATAAAATAATAATAATATAATAATAAAAATAATAAAAAAAAATAATAATAAAAAAATAATAAAAAAAAAATAAAAAAAAATAAAAATAAAAAAAATATATAGATATATATAATAATAAAATAAAATAAGATAAATAAACATATATATATATATATATGTAAATTTCTTTATGTTGTTATTCATAAAATTTTGAAAAAATATTAAAAAACTTAAAAAAAAAAACATATATATAATAAAGCAGAAGATAACTATTAAAATTATTTTTTAATAATTTAGTATTAAATTTATTTTTATTTAATTTTTTTTTTATTTTATTATCTATTAAAAAAAGATTATATATATTATTTATCTATTTTTTTTTATATTATTGATATTATTATATTATTAATATTTAAAAAATATATATTTTTTTCTTGTTTCTTTATATTATGATATATATTATATATTATAATATATTATTTAATTTTTTTTTTTTAATAATTTTCAATCATCCAATCCTTAATTTCATTAACACCAGAATTAACATTTCCAGTCTTAAGTTCACATTCAACAAATGTAATTGGATTTGGAATATGTTCAAATTTGAAACTTTCATTTTCATAACCTAAGAAATCGTCTACATTATCTTCATCTTGCTCTTCAACACCAGCAGCTCTAGTAGAACGAAGATTATTACTATATAATCAAATAAATAAATAAATAAATAAATACAAATAATAATAATATAAAAAATAAAAGTAAAATACATTAGTATATATTATACTTAAAAAAAATATTGAATAATTTAATATAAATATATATATATATTTTATTATTTTTTATTTTTTATTTTTTTTAAATATATATGAAATATTTATATATATAAAAAATATATCAAATAATAAAATAATAGATAATAAATCAGAAAAAAAAAAAAAAAAAAAGAAAAAAATTATAAAATAAACGTACATTTCATTTTCTAAAGATGTCTTTATTCTTTCTTTTGGTAAAGCTATTAAATAATCTTGTTTATTACAAACAATTAAAACTGAAATTTCATTTTCTTGAATATGTTTATTAGCTAAAATTTCATATAAATATTCTGAAACTTCTCTCTCATTTCTGGTAAAAGTAGAAGAATCAACAACAAAAATAACACCTTTAGTAATTGGTGTGAAATCTTGATATTTGTATCTTAATTTATAATGTCCTGGGAAATCAATGACATGGAATATCTTTTCTTCGTCCTTTATTATTATAATAAAAATACAATATAAAAATTATATTTCATATAAACATAAATATCAAATTAAATATTTGATTAGAATTTTATGAAAGAAAAAAAAAAAGCAAACAAATACATATACATTAAAACGACTTATTTTTAACAATTTGTTTTAATGATTATTGATATAATTTTTAAATGATTTATAATAATAACCTCTCCAGCTAATGGGAATCTTCCTTCATTTTCAGCAATAGAAGTATGAGTTTCTCTAGTTTTATCATTTCTTAACTAAAAGATATTTTATAATTATTATTATGTATAATGAAAAAAAGAATAAATAGAATAAATATAATTATAATTATATGAATAAATTATAAGTTAAAAGTAATAAAAAATCTTTTATATTTATATTTATATTTATATTTATTTATTTATTTGTTAGTATATATAAAATGTATATAAATATATACTTTTAAGAATAATGAAGTTTTTCCTGAATCGCAAATACCGGTAATAATAAAAGTATCTTTCTTTTCTTTATTTCCTGTTAACTTTAGAATAACTAATATGGCTATTATTTTATTAATTTATATAATATTAATAATAAATTAATAAATGAATATTTTTTTTAATAATGATTAAATATATATATTTGATAATTGATTTTATATTTTTTTGTTAAAAAAAAAAAAAAAAAAAACTTGTTAATTTAAAATTTATTAAAATATGTACCTGCTGTTAAAAGAATAACAGAGACAATTATTATTATTATTAAATTAGTATTTTCCATTTTTTTATGAGGTTATTATTATATGTAACTTTTAGTATAAAAATTTGTGATTTGAACTTTAAAATAATTTAATTTGGATTATAATAATATATAATTTTATTTCTAGAAATTATTTGATTTATAATTTTTTAATTGTTTTACTTTTTTTTATTAATAAAAATTTGAATAAATATAAAAATTTATTTGATTTTTTATTTATTTTTATTATTAATATTATGATTTAGTTTTGCTTTTGCTTTATAATATTTATTTAATATTGATTATTCTTATATACTTATATATATATTATATTATATTATTAGTATTGTATAATATTCTGCTTTAAAAATATTATTTCTGTTTTTTTTTTTTTTTTTATTTTTTATTTTTTTTTTTATATTTTTACTTTTCTATATTTTGTATTTTTTTTATTTTATTCTTATTTTATTTTTATTTTTCTTTTATTTTTATTTTTTGTTTTTTGTTTTTTTATTTTTTTATTTTTTTCTTCTTGATTCTTAATAAACAATAAAAAACAAAAAGAAAGTTGATAAAAAAAATTTATTTATTATTATTTTTGGTTAACATCCATATAAATATGCTTTCTTGATTAATTAAAAATATTAATCTAAATATTTGATATTTATTTATTTAAAATATATATATATATTTATATTAATATATTAAACTATATATTATAATATATATTATTTATTTTAATATATTAAACTATATATTATATTTTATTTATATATATAAAATATATATGTAAGAAAATTTATAATAATAAAGAATGGTTGATAAAATATAGCTATATATATTGAGTAATATCAAATATAAGAATAACTAACATTTTTACTATTATTTAAAATATTAATGAATTGAAAATAAACAAATATATAAATAAATTAAATAAATAAAATAGTAATAGCTCTAAAAAAAAAATAACATTATTAGACCCTATATAATTATGACTTTAACATTGTATTATATATTTTAATATTTATCCAAATAAAATTTATTAATATATAATAATATAATATAATTTACGTATAATATAATTTAATATCATATGCCATATAAATGTTTAAATATTTTTATATTAAAATAACAAAGATTTCTAAATTTTATTGGTTTTTTTTTCTGTATTTTATGTTTATTATTTAATTTTGAATTGAATTAATAGAATAATTCATAGTTATATATATCATATTAATAATACATAGTTGGTAAAAAATTCATTTTTATGAAATGAATAGTCCTAGTTTTAGAAAAAAAAGAATAAGAATAATATAAAATTATTGTATATTTGTTAAAATTTATGTTTAATAATATATTTATAAAAATAATGTGGATTAAAAATTTTTTGATATGGAAAAATTAAATAAATTATTAGAAATTTAAATAAATAAATAAATAAATAAATAAATAAATAAATAAATAAATAAATAAATAAATAAATAAATAAATAAATAAATAAATAAATAAATAAATAAATAAATAAATAAATAAATAAATAAATAAATTAATAAATAAATAAATAAATAAATAAATAAATAAATAAATAAATAAATAAATAATAAATTAAAATATTTATTATAATAATATAAAATATTTATTTAAAATAATATTATCAAAGTAATAAAATATATAGTTGTCAATTTATCTTTATAAGTTTATTAATAAAATCTTAATAATTTTATTAATATTATATATTATTTATTATACAAATAAATAATTGATAATATTTTATTAAAATATTAAAATAAAAGAGAGAAATAATGATTAATTTTTCTTTTTTAATAAATGATTTTTAATAAATAATCGAATTATTCGATCAATTATTAAGATAAAAATAATAATAAAGATTTGATGTATAAAGTTATAATAACAGTAGTATCATCTTTTTATTTTTATTGCTTTCATAATGGATAATACTTTTTTATACTTAGAGTACTTTTTATATAATATTTTTATAAAAAATTATTAATATATAGATTTATTTTAAACAGTTAATATATACATATAAAAATCATATCAATTATTTATATTAATAAAAATAATTAAGTAGATATTTAATTATTATATTTATATATATAAATTATCTATATTAATTTTTTCTTGTTACCATTTTTTTATTAAAAATATAATTTTATTTCATCTATATTATTAAATAGTTAAATTATTACATTTCAACTAAAGTAAAAAAAAAAAAAAAAGAAAAATTATTATATTTCTTTCTTTCTTCTTTTCTTTTTTTATTTACTTTTAACTTTTTTAATGAATAAAAATATGTAATAAAACAATATTAATAATTAAATATTTAATATTTATTTATATTTGTTTATTTATTTATTATTTCATAAGAAAATTAAGAAAAATTAAATTATAATCATTTTATTACAATAATTTTAATTTACTGAATGATATTCAAATATTTTAAAAGTGTTATTTACTATTATAAATAATATATTATTAAATAAATAGAATAAGAAAAAAAATTATAGTAATGTAAAAATTTATCATAATAAACTTATTTAGTAATTATTAGTAAAATTAAAAATATATTTGATCCGATGAAATTGTTCATTTCGTATGAAAAGATTATAGAATAATAATATTTTTTAAAAAATGATTAAGAATTAAAAAAAAAAAAAAAGATGAAAAGTTCCTAAATACTTTTTTTTTCTTTAATAATTGAAATTACTATTAATTTAATGACATGAAATTTGTTAAAATTGTGTCCTGTTGATGATAAAAGATATAATGAATATTATCCTTTCTATGTAAAGGTGGAGCAGATAAAAAGGCTATATCACCTTCTTCTAATTCTTCTTCACTTTCCACTTGAGTACCGCCTCTTGCTTGAATATGAAGTTGAATTAACTCTTTAAGGGAAATTTTTAAAGGTTCTAAATAATAGTAGAATAAGGAATGCTTAACTTTAAGATTACGGTTATAACATTTTTTATTCTTTTCGAGTTTCATAAGATATTTTTTACGTTCATAACTATCGGTAATAGTATTTATTACCTTAGATTGATCTTGATCCATATTTTCAATATGTTGTAGGATATTTCTAAAGTCACTATAATAATTATAATCAAATTCTTTATCAATCCATATAAATTCACGTGTTTTACAATCAAGAATGAAAGGACAGGCATCTTTTTTATAACTAAAACTAAAGTTTTGATGGTGTTTTTCAGGATTAAATGCTTCACTGGAATTTAGTGCTCTTCTCTCCATCCATCCAACTTTAACATTATTTCCTTTTTCAATATTTACTACAATATATCTTATGCCATTTTGAGCCATTTCTTCTAAATCAATATCATAAAATATTTGATTATCTCCATAATTATAAAAAATAGTATCGCCTAAATTTTTATCAACTTCTTTTGCGTCATTATGATCATCATCAACATTTTCATTACTATTATTATCATTATCATAATGCTTTCCTCGATAAAATGGATTGGGATTGATATGGTCATATTCTTTAAGAGTTGGGAACATTTTTTTTAATTGTAAATCTTCATTGTACAATTCAAGAGTAAAGTTTTTATGATTGATAATATATAATCGTATATATTTGTAGGTTGAACCAGGAGTATAATTTTTCATGGTTTCTAATTCTTCTTCATTCTTTTCAACAGAATTTTTAAGAGTGTCTAATTTTTTTTCCATATTTTTTAATCTTTTTATTATTTTATTTTTATCATGATGTTGTTCCTTTAATTCTTGATTGATATATTTAATTTCAAATTTCCCCTTTTTTTCTATGTATTTTTTTACCTTCTTTTTATTCTTTTCTAATTTTTTTTCTAAATCTTCAATTAATTTTTCACGATATTCTTCTGTTATTTCCTTGAATTTAATGTTTATACGTGTACCTTTTGTATACATTTTTCCATTGGCTTTTTTTTCACTACGAAGATCATATGGAATGATAAATTTTTCAATATCAGGACTGATATAGACACGATTTAATTTTTGTTTGGTTTTGAAATTTCTTTTAAGGGTTTCATCACAAATTCTAACTATTCTTTGACACATTTGCTCATCCAATGGCTTTTTCACTTTTTTAGTAGTATAATAAATAGTATTATGAGTCCTAGTGACTACCCCTTGATTTAAATTAACAATTCGATCATTTTGATTCTTTTTTCTTTCTTTGAAACCACTTTGAATTAAGAAGGCTCTACCCTTCAAAGTTTTAGTTCTTTTTTGGAAATAACCTTTCATACTTAATAACACTTTAATAGAAGCTTTATTAGCTACTTCTTCAAATAATTGAATAATTAAATTTTTTTCACTTTCTTTCTCACTCTTTGTAATTAATTCATCTAACTGTCTCAAAAAAATACCTGGTTTACGGGATAATAATTGGGCTGCTTCTTCTATTTTTTTCTCGCTAATTAGTTCTACCCATTTAGAATTGAATGGTTGTCTTTTCTGTTTATAGTTACGAGCTTGATTATTAAGTTGGTTGATCAGAGGAAGAATTTCATTTATTCTTTTTTGAATCAAATCTGTATCTAAAACAGGAATTAAAGTACGGTAAAGAGAAATACTGTTACTTTTCAAAGCATGAATGTATTCATTGTAATAGTCTTCAGATACATTTCCTCGATTTCTACTATCCCAATTATTTTGATAAGTACGATTTATGATGCTTAAACTACCTGAAAAGATAGGAACAAGACTTTGTAAATATGAATAAAGGTAGTTCTTCATTTCTTCTGGTAACATTTTCAAATTTTTGAATTTTTCTATGATTTTTTCATGTTCATATTTATTAAATGGTATGTTTCGTTCGGTTAAGACTTTATTAATTCTTAAATTTTTAACAATGGTGCGGACAATTTCTACATTATCATCTTCAATACGACTATAATCTACATTAGGATTTTTATTATCATTTGGATCATTATTATCGAGAAATTCTAAATTAAAGAATAAACTTACATTTTCAATGGAATAACTAATATTATATAAATCCATATAATATTCTATTCTGTCTACAGGCTTTTTATATTGAATTAATTTAATAGTATCTTCTCTATATTTCATTAAACGTTCATCCAATTTCAATAACATAATATAAAATGAATATTCCATTCTAAGCTGTTTATTATTAGGATCTCCCATAAATCTATAAGTACCTAATAAATCTTCAATTAAATCAGAATAGATTGCTTTATATTTTAATGGATGAATTCTTTCAAAAAATCTGGACCAAATGTTATGATATTTTATTAAATCATCATAGCGATCTCCACCACAATTATTTATAAGTTTCATAAACAATCTTCTTTCTTTATTACTAAATGATTTAAATCGTTGAGGTTTACCTAAATCAGATGCAGAATGATCTGAAAGAACTAATGCAAGTCTTAATACATCGTTAACATTCCTAAAGAGTGGAACAATAACATCCTCTGGCCAAGTTTCATTGGAATAATGCTTTAATAATAAGTGAACAATGTTTGCTAAGTTTTCTTTATTAGGAATAGTTTCAGGAATATACTTTAAATGATCTTTTTCATATTGAATAAATGTTTTCAAATTACCAAGATCATTTGAATTACCAGCTTCTGGTGCTACCATAATTCTGGATATCGTTTGATAAAATTCTTCTTTTTCTCCTAACATAATAATTTTCAATCCTGAATCATTGGTATCAATATTCATTTCATATTTAATTCTTTTTCTTCTCGTTAACTTATCTTCTACTTCATTTTCACTTTTTTTATATTTTTCATTTTCATTATCACTATTATCATTTTCTTCTTCTAAATCTTCTAAATCTTCTAAATCTTCTATATCAATATCTTCTTCTTCTTTTTTTTCTTTTGATTTATATACATTATTATTTTTGAATAAAAATTTCTTAAAACTCATTGGAATTGCTGTTTCATCATAATGAAAAATACGTTCTAAACGAGAGAGCCATTTACAGTAACTACTGTAAAATGTTTTTTTGATATTAAGATACATATACGGGAATTTTGGGAAAGGTAAACTTATGTTTCCAGTATTAGGTAATTGTTCAGTAAAGAAATATGAGAGTTCTTCTAATTCATATGGAGTGTATAATGATAATATTTCTATTAAATCAATATCCATGATATATCCAAAAACATAAACATTTTCATTTAATGAAAGAATTAAGTTTAACTTTTTACGAATGTCTTTAGTTTCTATTTCTACTATTTCTTTTAAATGATCCATTAATGTTTCTTCTAATTTTTTCGTTTGATTATTTTTAGTAATTTCGTTATTATTATTATTATTATTATTATTATTATTATTATTATTATTATTATTGTTTTCATCATTTCTAATACTGTTTTCATCATTACTAATACTGTTTTCATCATCACTAATGCTGTTTTCATCATCACTATTATCATTATAAGTATTTTCTGTAGTTTCTATTTTAATGGTAATATCAGTCAGTTCAGAAGGTGGTTTAGTAAATAATTTTCCATTTTCAAATTCCATTTCCTGATTATCATTCAATGTTAAAATACAATATAACAATTGACATTTTTTAACTTTAATTTTTAATTGAGGGAAGGATGAAAAGTATTTATCATTTTGGATTGCTTTTTCAAGGTTATTTTTATAATAGATATTGAGATCCATATTTTTTTTTTTTTCAAGATAAATTTTATTACGCCTTTTCAAAAAAACAGCTCTGAAGTAATAATCTTTCGATACTGATAATAAATCCTCTACAATTTCTTTATGTTCAATTTTTAATTTTTGGTAATCTATTCTACCACAAAAACGACTCCATATTTGTTGATATTTCATAAATTCTTCATATCGAGTAGTTGAATCACAGTGGTCTAAAATTTTGAAAATAAATTTTATAGTATTTTCCTGATCTTTACAAAAATTTCTAATAGGTTGAACTTTATCTAAATTAGGTTTTGTATTTTGATTAGATAAACAAATAATTAACCGTAATACTTCATTTACATTATGAAATAATGACACAATTCTCTTCATGAGTTCTGAAGTAAAAAAGTCTTCTTTGGAAGAAAAGTTAATTTTTTCATAAAATATTGCATAAATTATTTGAGCTAAATTATTCTTATTAGGAATATCCTTTGAAATATAATCCCAATAATTATCTTCTGCTCGAATAAAATTATATATGACTTTAATCTTAAAAGGAGAAAAGGATGTTGGAGAAACAAACAGTTCTCGAATCATTTTATAAAATTCATCTTCATTACTAGCATGAATAATTTCCCATTGTAAATTTTTCTTTTCATCATTTTCCATGATTTTTTTGATAATTTTTTTATCTTCTTTAAAGTTTGATGGAAATTCTACTTTATTTAAACTTTCTTCATTATTTATGACTGATTTTTCTACATAATAAAGCCATTTACAATAATGATAGTAAAATAAATCCATATTTTCATTAATATTATCGCTAATAATTTTTTCTATTTTTTCTTCTTCCAGATCGTCAGAATCATCGTCATTATACATTTGTTCAAATGAGCTATCTGAAAAAATATCATCATCAGAATCATCATTATGATTATTCTTATTATTATCGTCTTTATCTTTTTCAATAAATGGTATTTTATTTGGATCGTACCTAGCCCCGTAAGGTATATTTTTAAGATTTTTTAATAAAAATATACCTAATTCATATATTTCATATTTATCGTAAAAAGATATAATTTGCATTAAATTTGGGGACAAAATATACCCATATTCACTAAGATTCTCTATAAGAATAAGAGGATATTTTAATTTTTCTTTTATATGATTAGTTTCCTTTTCAATGATATTATTTAATACTTCCATAAAAGTATCATCTGTAATAGCCTGCGCATTACGAATACATTTTGCATTTTCATATTCAATATCTATTTTATTATTCAACGATAAAATACAATTAATAAAATTGCATTGTTTGACAGTTAAACTATATTTTTTGGAATTTGTTATAAGATTATTATTAATAAGAGCTTTTTCAAGATTGCGTTTAAAATAATTGTTAAGTACATTTTCTTCTTCTTCATACATAATAATTTTATTAGCTCGCTTAAGAAAAATAGAATTAAAAGTTAAATATTTATTGATTAAATTGTTTTCGGCATACAAATCAGGATAGAGTTTATCAAATTTGTCAATATGAGAAATAAATTCTCTAAATATAATTTTCCATCTTTCGTTTTTTTTGATATATTCATAGTAACGTCTATTACATCTTTTTAATAATTCTATTAATAATTCTACTTCATAATAATCAAAATTTATTCTTTCCCGGACATTGTAGGAAATGGATTTATTATTATATGCTAATGCCAAGTTTAAAACATCATCTACTACAGGCTCTTTAAATCTAGGTAAAATTATATCTTTTTGAGACATCTTACGGTTATTATTAAATAATAATTTTGATATTTCTCCTAAATTATGTTTATTAGGTACAACAGATGGTATATATTCTAAATGACACTCTTCATATTTAATAAAATTACATATATCATTAATATCTTCATCATTGAAGGGAGAATGTGAACTCATTATATTTGTTATTATTTGATAAAATTCGTTTTTATCTCCTAATGAAATAATAGTAAATTTTATATCATCTCTAAAAAAATGAGTAAATAAAAATTGATATAATTCAGTGAATTTCATTGTTTGAATATTATTAAATACAAGTTTATATGAACTTGGAATTGTATTGGGATCAAATGAAGAAATTGTAAGAATATCTGTAGATGCCTGTTCTAAACTGTACAACCATTTACAATAATAAAAATAAAAATATTTTTCATCAATATGTTGATCAGGAAAATTAGGATAAACAGGTTCATAATTTTTATCATCTTTGATATATGATTTAATTTGAGCTGGTAAAAATATATTGAAATTTTTCATTTGTTTTTCATCATAGAGAGCTACATTTTTTATTAGCTCAATATCCATACAATATCCTAAAGAGAGTATATTTTCATTGATACTAAGAGCTAAATTTAGTTTTTCTCTTATTTTTTTTGTTTCATTTTCTACTAAATTTATTAAGTTTTCTTCCAATTCTTTATCCTTTAAAATCTCTTTGTCTTTATTTAATAGTTTTCCATTTTCAAATTCAATATCAATTTCATTATTGATTGTTAATATACAATATAAAAGTTGACACTTTTTAACTGATATGTAATATTTTGAAGCAATTAAATATTCATTATTATTAATAGCTCCTTCAAGATTTAATTTATAAAATTGATTAATATCCTTATTATTATCAATTAATATTTTATGTTTTCTTTTAAAAAAAATTGCATTCACAATTTCATCTTTTTTACTCATTATTATTAATTTTTTTTTTTTCAGAAAATCAAAACTTTAAATTATTATATACAAACTTAACTGTTTTTGTTAAAACAACAAAATAAATAATTTATTTGTAAAATTAATATTTAATTTTATTTTATTTTTATAATATAAAAAAGCTATACATATAATAAGTAACACAACACTTTATAAAATATGTAATATTATTTTATTTTAATAATTCTATTATATTAAAAAAACTTATATATATATAAAAGTAGCACTATAATAATAAAAGGAGAAGTTTGAATATAATACAAGTTTTTTTTTTTTTTTTCTTCTAATTTTCTTCTAATTTAAGATAATTAAAAGAAATAATTATTTTTTTTTTTTCCGAATTATATGAAGAATATAATTAATCTTACTTATTTATGGAATATTTCAATGAAATATAAGAATAAATTTTTGAAATATGATTAAACATATACTTATTTTATAGTATAAAAATAAAATAAAAAGTTTTATTAAAATAATTTATATTATTTTAAAAATTTTATTTTATACTTTATTTCATTATTATAAATATTTCAATAAATATAAGGTCATAGATAATTATTTTTTAAATATTTTTAAATAAAGTATCTTAACTGTAAAAAAAAGAATTAATAAAAAAAGAAATAATAAAATCACAACTATGGAATTAGTTACTTAATAAGATTTTACTATTCTAACTGCAGTGATAAGTGATAAGTCATATATAAACAAATCATATTTATATAATATTAGTTATTTAGAATTGTAAAAATAATAAAATGAAAAAAAATAAAAGTATAAAAAAAGAATTTAAAAGAGAAGAATTAAACATTCAATTAGTTTTTTTAAAAAAAATATTAATTATTAATTATTAATAATTACTTTATAAAGAAAGAAAGAAAAAAAAAAAAAAAAAAAAAAAGAAAATAAAATAAAAAAATATATAAATAAATTATAAAATGTAAAAAAAAAAAAAACGAAAAGAATTCTAAAAAGAATTAAACATTACTACAATTAATTTTGCTCAAGTATATAAAAGGCTCGATATTCAACATTTAAATTTCAAATTTTAACAATTAATATTTTTTAAATTATCAATTACGTTTATCCTTTTAATTAATTTATCCCATTGTTAATTATACTTTCATTCCTAAAATATATGTAAAGATGCCACAATTGTTTATTAAAGGTTAAAAATATTGTTTAAATATTCATATAAATTTTTACCAAATAATTTTTTGTTTTTCTTGAATAAAATAATATTTTCCTTTTCTTCTTCCTTTATTTTTTAAATTAAAAAATTTATATTACTTGAAAGTTTATTTATTTAAATAATATTCTATTAATGTCTATATATTATAAAAAAGTATCCATTCTATTTTAAAATTTCTCGATAAACATGACACAATCAAACATTACTGAATCTACTTGTTTAAATAAACCGATATTTTTTTTTCAATTATCAACTTTCGACGTAACTGAAAATTGATATTTTTATTATTTTTTTCATTTATTACAATTTATTCTTAATAAAAATGATTTACTATTTTTTTTAATAATTAATATTAAAAGAATAAAAACAAGAGTAATATAAATTAGAATAAAATTTTTATATATAAAAAAATATTATATTAACTATTATTGTTACTTACTTGCTTGTTGGCAGCCTTACGTTCTAAGAGATCCTTTCTGTCCTTATCCATCTTTAACTTGGTGATCATGACCTTGGATGGGTGGATTGGGATTGGGACAGAGGCACCATTAGTCTTTTCCTTGGTGACACGTTCAATGTGAATGATCCACTTCTTACGGTAGACAGTGACAACCTTTCCTTCACGACCCTTGAAGGCACCGCGAACGATGGTAACTTCATCATCCTTACGAATTGGCATAGAGCGGACCTTTATATATAATAATTTATATAATATAATAATTTATATATTAACATTTCATTACCTTTAACCACATATAAAATATATATACATCCTTCAATCTTTTATTTGTTTATTTATTTTTTCTTATGTACTTACATGGTGCTTTTCTCTTAATTCCTTGGAAAGAGAAGCGCTCATGATCTTACGGCGAATGGAAGATGGAGCAGAGAAGTGAGCCTTGCGGGACTTACTGCGTGAAGATGAAACTATTTTTTAATTTAATGATAGTTTATAATAAAAGTAGTATATATGATATAATATAATATAATAATATAGTATATAATTAGTATACATTATATATTTAAAGTATTAGGACATAAGTTTCATAGTTTACTATTATATCATACATTCTATGATATCATAGCAACTTTATAAATTCATAAAAAATTATCATAAACACATAATTATTCAACACATTTTTAAATAAAATTCACAACACAATAAACAACACTAATATATAAAAACATATAATAATATTTTAAAACAAGCACTCATTCATCAATCATTACCGTCGTTGGAGAACTTCATTTTTATCGAACAAAAATAATATATCGTTCGTGCAGTGTAAAAGGAGGAAAAAAAGAATTCACAAAAGGTAATTCAACTTTAACAGTATCGAGTCACTATATTTTTTGACCAATAATTATTATTTGTATGCCAATATGATTGGTCAATAGGAAGCCACTTATATTAAAAATAAATGTTTATTATTAAATTTTTTAATACATTAATATACAAAAAATTTAAAATTTAAATTAATGTATTAAAAATATAAAATAATATTTATATATTTATAATAATCATTTATAAATTATTAAAGATACTCAAATTAAGAAATATAATCTAAATAAATAATAAATAATAATAAATAATAAATAATAAATAATAAATAAATAAATAAATAAATAAATAAATAAATAAATAAATAATAAATAATAAATAAATAAATAAATAAATAAATAAATAAATAATAAATAATAATAAATAATAAATAATAAATAAATAAATAAATAAATAAATAAATAAATAAATAAATAAATAAATAAATAAATAAACATTATATAAAAATCATTAAAAATACTTAATTATAAAATAAAATAATGAAGAATATGATATAAAGATATTTTATTAAATTTTTAATTATTAATATTTTTATTATATTTTTTTATTTTTATTTTTTTTTTGTTTGTCTTTATTTAATTAATAAAACATATTATGGTTTGATTAATTTGACAATTGACATTTTGATTTTAAAAATACTATAGAAATGATTCATCAACAATGTTTAAATAGTATAGAATGATATTTGTATATTTTTTATTTATATTATATAATCGTTATTTTATCATTCCATTGTTTATTTATTATTATTATTCATAATTTCATAAAACAATTATTAATAGTTGCTTTTAATTTTTTTTCTAAATATTAATATTAATATATAATAGTTATATAAAAAACTTTTTTATATCTGGTGTATATTTTTTATAAGTTTTATATAATTATATCTTTATATCTGGTGTATATATATATTTTATTAGTTTTATATAATCATAAAATTTTATTATACTTTGCAAAGTAATACAAAAATGAAAATGTCAAATTTTCTAATCTAAATTAAATTTTCCTTTTTTGTTAATATATAATATTTATTATAAATATATTGACATGTAAAATAAATATATATTAATTAATTAATTAATAGAGAATTTGCTTTAATATGTTTGATGAAATGAATGATGAAAATAATAAATAATATTAAAATTTATAGAACGAAATAAAAGTATGTTAATTAGTATAATATAAATATAATATATTCCAATATATTATTTATATTATACTAATATAAATATAATTAAAAGGAGATTTAATTTTTATTATTAATTATAGTTTTTAAAATGTTTATGGTAAAATATATATATTAATATTGTTATTAAAAATTAAATAGAATATTGTATATGCATACTATTGAGTATATTAAAATAAATTAGTTCAATTAAAATATTAAATATTAAATAATAATAAAAACTTAAATTTAAATTAATTGTATGTAATATTAAATATAATAATAATAATAAATAATATTAAATAATAATAATAGTAATATTATTATTAATATTATTATAAAAAAATATATGTAACTATAACAAATTATTTTATATTATTTAATATTTTTTTATATAATATCTTTAATCTATTTTATTATATACCTTTTTTTATAGATATATATAAAAAAAAAATACAAATAAAATAAGAATGTATATATAAAAATAATTCAATTTTATAAATATTCATCTTTATTTATAAAAAGAAATTGATATTAATATTTTTTTTATGTTTTCTGTGTTATTTTTAAGTATTTGAATTCATAATCATTTTAATGTAATTAGTTTTTTTATATTTTTTGGCTTAGTCACATCTAAATTTATAATTCAAATACATAAATACATAAATACATAATATATATATATATATATATAATAGAAATAAAAATAAAGAGACAGATAATATAGATGTATATTAAATAACATGTATATATAATACAATATTTTCTCTAACTTTAAATATTATGAATTTTTTTTATTACTTCTTAGCTATCACATTTAAAATAATAGTTAATTAAAAAATGATTACCAATTTAAATACCCAAGAAGCAGAAAATTATATCAAAGATGCTGAAAAACTAAAAAAGAGTTGGTTTTATAGAAAGTAAAAATAAATAAATAAATTTTTATATATTTTATAATTGATAATTATAATTTAATATATTAATTAAATACTAAATAACTAATTTATTTTTTTTTTTTTAATTTTCATTTTATTATAACATAATACTTAATAATAATAACAACAACAACAACAACAACAACAATAATAATAATAATAATAATACCAACTTCATTTTTAATTAATCATTATTCAATAATAATAACAATAAAAAAATACCAATATCTTTTTTAATTAATCATCATTATTTTTTTTTTTTTAAGTTCGAAACTTTTAAAAGCCGCGGAATTATATAAAAAAGCTGGTCTTATTTATAAACTTTCAAAAAAATGGATGGAAGCAGGTGATGCATATTTTCGAGCAGCTACTTGCTATAATAAACAAAATCCAATTGAAGCAATAACACTTTACATAGATTCATCTAATTGTTATAGAGATTATAGTTCTTCGGATGCAATATACGCGTTAAATAATGCCGTAGAATTATGTAAAGAGAATGGAAGATTTAGAAAAGCAGCTAAGCATCAAATTGCTATTGGAGAAATATATGAATCAAATCTTAATGATATTCATAGTGCTATTGCGGCTTATGAAACTGCTATAGAATTATTAAATAATGAAATGGATGAAACAAAACAGTTAGAATGTTATGAAAAAATTGCTATATTTTATAGTGAATTAGAACAATATGAAAAAACCATCGATATATTTTTTAAAATATCAAAAATATCGGAAAAATTAAATAAATCATGGTATTCTACAAATAATTATATTCTTAATGCAGGGTTATGTCAACTTTATCAAAATTTAAGAGATAATGTATTACCTAATAAATTAATGAATATACTAAATATCTGTATACGATTTAACAATGATTTCAAGGACAGTGATGAATATAGATTTTTAAAAAATTTAATATTTTCTGTTGAAAAGAAAGATCCTGAATATTTTGTTCAAATATTACAAGATTTTGACAAACGTTCTCCATTTGATACATGGAGATTGAAACTTTTATTACAAATAAAACAGTTTATTAATATGAAAATTTTATGTTAATATATACATATATATATAATTAATGTAAAACTTGATTAAAAAATTATATATAAATATATAATTCTATATCATATAATTATTGTTATAAATGATAATAGATATATGAAAATTCACAACTAATATAAAATTTGATACTAAAATATATATATATATATATATACAATTCCAATTCAAGTCATTACAATTTGAAACAAACAAATAATTAATTAAAAAAAAAAGTAATAATAATAATAATAATAATACTAACAGATTTAAACATAATTAATTAATAATCATTCAATAGATAGATGATATATACCAATACATAAATAAGCATATTTTATCAATTTTATAATTAATATGAGCATAACTTATAATTTTTTATTTTTTTTTTAAAAACCTAATATATGAATAACACAAATTTAGTTATAGTTTTAAATTTTATTTAGTTTATACTATTCGTTTTTCTATATATATAATTTTTTTTTTTCATGAAAGAGTTATAATATTAGCAAGTTCACTTATAATAATAATCATTAATATATATATTTTGTAATATATATATTTATTAATATGTATCATATTATTAGTACATATTTTTTTTTTTTTTTAAATAAAAAAAAATTCTAATAAAAAGTTGTATTTATATAAATTATTTATTTTTATTATCATTGTTATTATTGTAGTTATTTGTTTTTATGAATAAATTATCATTATTACTATAGTTTATTGTATTTTTTTTTTTTTTTTTTTTTTTTTTAAATTTATTTAATTTCTATGTCTTTTTTTTTATTTTTTTTTTTTTTGAACTTCATTATTTTTATATTTTTCCTTCATTATTTTTATATTTTTCCTTTATTACCAACTTTAATTTTAATTCTAAAAAACTTTAATATTAATATACATAAATTATTGTAACTTTTTCATAAATTTATGTTAATTATTAATAATATACATGTTTTATATTCATTAATTAATTATTAATTATTAATAATACACATATGTTCTGTATTAATTATAATTATTAATTATTTATTGGATAAGTATTTTTTCAAAAAAGTATTTTTTATTTTAATTATTTTTTTTATTTTATTTTTTTTTTTTAAAATCAGATTTCACAATTGAAATCCGATGTTTAATTTTTTATATATAAATAATTTTTAAATATTATAACATAAATTAGATATTTATAATATTTATTATATCAATATATAATAAATCTACAATTTTTTTTTTTTATAAAAAAAAATAAATAAAAATAATAATAATAAATAAAAGCATTTCAATTATTTATTAAAAATATATAATTATAATTAAAAAAAAAAAAAAAAAAAAAAAAAATGGAGGAGCCAATAGTATTTAAAAAACGTGGAAAAAAGAATCTTCATAAAAGGAAAAAAGTTACGATTGATAATGATAATGAAAGTGAGGAAGAAACAGTTATTATTAAAAAAAAGAGAGATAACAATGTATCATTGAATACTTCTTCCTCTGGTTTGTCAAAAGAAGAAAAAGAAAAAAGAAAAAAAGAAATGATTGATGTTTCATTTAAATCTACTGGTTTAGCAACTTCTAATCTACCTGATGATATGGGAGCAACAAAAACAATAGAAATTGATACAGATGTCAAACATGACGCTGTAGCTTTATTAGAAAAACAACTTAATATGACAGAAGTAAGTATAAAATAATTTATACTATAATTTAATAGAAATTCAATAATTATATATAATTAAAATTAATAATTCTGCAAAATTTTAATTATTATATAATGAAAATTTAAACATATAATATTATATATATATGATGTATAATTTTTTAAAAATTCAATATAATGATGTTTATATTGTTTCTAAATTCTGTTTTTTAATATAACATAATATTAAAAAAAAAAAAAAAGGATGAATTAAATTCAGGAACATATAAAGGTGCATCAGCATACAAACAATATATCAAAAAGAAGGATAATACAACAGGAAATGCAGCTACTTCAAAAATACGAGCTGGTCCTCAGCGTGCACCAACTAATGTTAGAGTTACATGTCGTTTTGATTATCAACCAGATATTTGTAAAGATTATAAAGAAACTGGTAAAAATAATTATATAATAAAATATAAAAAAAAATATTTATTATTAGATTATTAAAAGAAAAATTAATATTTTTGAAATTTAAATTAATTATAAAATTTATATATATGTATATATATTTATAAATGTGAATGAAATTTTAATAAAATTGCTTAAATTTTAAAAGGTTATTGTGGTTATGGTGATAGTTGTAAATTTCTTCACGACAGAGGTGATTATAAATCAGGTTGGCAATTAGATAGAGAATGGGAAGAAAAGCAAAAACGCTTAGCTAATGAAGAAGAAGAATTAAATAATTATCTTATAGGAGAAGAAGATGAAGACAGTAGTGATGAAGAATTACCATTTGCTTGTTTAATATGTAGAAAAGATTTTGTTAACCCAATTAAAACAAAGTAATTATTAATGATGAAATTTTTAAAAATTTTAAAACACTATATATATATAAAAGCTTTTTTATTTTTATTATATTATTATTGAATGAAAATCAACTTTTTTTTTTAATTATTTTGACTTTTAACAACTAATAATATATATATATATATTTATTTTTTTTTTATATAATTTTATTATTAATAAATTATTCTATATTGTTTAAATAATAATAATAATAAAGATGTGGTCATTACTTCTGCGAAAAATGTGCTATAGAGAATCATGCAAAAACTAAAAAATGTTTTGCATGTAATGCTTATACTTATGGTCAATTTAATTATGCAAAGGAATTAGTAGAAAAACTTAAAGAAAGAAAGAAGCGTATGGAAGAAAGAGAAAAAGCTGTAAAAGATTCTATGAAAGAACAAACAGAAGAATGGAATGAACAAGAAAAATCAGAATCCGAATAATTTAATTTTATATATATTTATATCCTATATAATTAATTGTATATATATATATATATATATAAAACAAAAAATATAGAAAAAAAAAAAAAAAATAAGATAAAAAAAATTAAATTATATATATATATATACAATAATAACAATCATATTTATTTATTTATTTAAGTAATAATAATATTTAATCCATCCTAACTTATTTTATATATATCTAAAAATTAATAATGTATATTACATTAATGTGCATTATTTATTAAATTTTATAACATATCTATATAAAAAATATTAATAAAAATGCATTTATAAAAAAAATATATATATATAAAACTTAAAACTTATTTATTTATATGCCTTTTCTTAACGTTTTATTATTACTTTATTTTTACTCATACATATAATCATTAATGATGTATTATTATTAGTATTTATCATTTTTCCAGTAGTTATTTCGAAGTATTTTATAGAAAAAACCTTTAAAACTATATAAAATATATGTATAAAATAGCAATTTCTATTATTATATTCTGTGATCCTGAAAGTTACTTTATTACATTTGAATCATCTTTATATTTTCATTATTATTACAATTCTTTATTCATTAATATAAATAAATAAATATTATATTATAATATTTATTTATTTATTATTATTCATCAAATATTCCCTTTTTCATTTTATTTTTAACCTTTAAAAAAATGTTATTTAATTTTTGCTGTAATTATATATATATAAATGAGATAGTATATAAATATTATTGTAATTATTACATCAATTAATATATTTAATAATATATAAACAAAAGTAAAAATAAAAATATAATATAATTGCATATAGAATTAAAAAATTAGGATGAATAAGATAAATTTTCAGGATTATGATACTATTATCTATATTAAAATTTGATAAAAATAAATAGTAAAAATACTTAATTGACTACAACACAGAATTGATTTTAATCTTATTATTATTATTATAAATTAAAACACTATATAATACAAATATTAATTTTGAAATGAATTGAAGAAAATATATTTTAGTTTAAAATAATTTTTTTTTTTTTTTAATTTTATTTTTTTTTTTATATATTTTTATATATTTAAAAAATATATATATTTTTTAAATAAATTTGGCATTTTTTTTATATTATATTTTATAAGCTTTAATATTCATTATTATTACTACTATTGTTTTTAACAGTAATTTTTATATTCTTTTCAGATTTATTTTTATTTTTTATTTATTTTTTTTTATTATCTATAAAAATAAAAATAATATTTAATAGTAGTAATAATTATTGGTATATAATGGTATTATATACATTTTTACCAAAAAAAAAAAAGAAAAAAAAAAAAAAAAAGATTGAAGGAAACGGATTAAAAAAGAAAAAATAATAATAAATTAATTATATTATTTATTTATATAAAAAAATAATAAGTTAATACAGATTAATATTCTATATTTATATATTTATATATTCTTTTTTTTTTTTCCTTTTTCGTCCTTTTTTTTTTTTTCTTTCTTTTTTCTTTTTCTTTTTTCTTTTTTTTTTTTTTTTGTTCTTTCTTTTGTTCTTTCTTTTTTCTTTTTTTTTTGTTTTTATGCTTTTTCTTTTCTTTTTCTTTTCTTCTTTTCTTCTTTTCTTCTTTTCTTTTCTTCTTTTCCTCTTTTCTTTTCTTTTCTTTTCTTTTTTCTTATCACGATTTTTTAATGCTGAATATATGATCTTTTTTTTTTTTTTTTTTTTTTTTTAAGGTCATTAAGGTCTTATATTTTTCTTATATTTTTTTTTATTTTTTTTTATTTTTTTTATATTTTTATATTTTTTTTTTTTTTTCATTTTCCTTTTTTTTTTTTTTTTTTTTATTTATTTTTCCTTTTTTTTTTTTTTTATTTTTTTTATTTAATTTCTTTTTATTATTATTTTCTTTTACTTATTTTTATTTTTTTTAGAATAGTTTATTTTATTTATTTTTTTTTTGTGATTTTATTATTTATGTATATTATTATTATTTTTATTATTTTTACTTTATTTGCTTTTATTATTATTATTTTTTTTATAATTTTTTTTTTTGTTTTTTTGTTTTTTATGTTTTTTTTTTTTTTTTGTTATTTTTTTTTTTTTAATTATTTTTTTTTACTATATTTGAAGCATTTCTTTTAATTTTTTTTTGTCAACTTATCTTACACATTTATAAGATTTATTTTTTTTTTTTATTTTTAATTTTTTTTTTTTGTTATTTTTTTTTTGTTATTATTATATTTTACTTTACTTTATTTTTTTTTTTATATTTTTCCAAATTTTAATATTTTTTCCTCCAATAATTTTTATCAAAATATATTTATTTCTTAGTATTTTTGAAATCCTTTTTTTCATTGTTTTCTTTATCATTTTCATTAGATCCAGAAGAAGATGATGAGAAAGGTGAATTTGATGATATTGGTGATGAATTTTGTGAAGATGGTCTATAACTAGTGGAAGGTTCAACTGACACTGTAACTTCTGAACTATAACCACTATTGTTATTGTTATTATGACGAATATGTAAAATTGTTTCTGGTTCTCTAAAAGCTCGACCACCTTCAGATATTAAAATAATTTGGCTTAATGTACTTAATAAAGTTTGAATATCATGATCATCAAATTCCGAAGATTCGATGATTTCGCGAATTTGTCTTAAAATTAAAAAATACAAAAAATATAATAAATGAAATAAGTATCATATGTTATTTATATGAAATAATAAATATTTTTTTTTTATATACCTTAGTACATCTGAATTCCACCATTCTTCACTTTGACTAATATAATGTAAATCAGTATTTTGTGAACTTCTGTATTCTAATTGAACGTGTGGTGGACCAAGTACAGCTCTTTCACCATTTGGTAATAAATGAGCATAGAAACCTTATTATTATTTATTAATTTTTTTTTTTTTGTTTGTTATTATTATTATTTTATTTATTATTAATTATTTGTTAATTTATATACAAATTTATAAATATATTAAATTTTATATTTACATTCATCACCAAATGGACAAAATTGATGTTCTGGGTATTTGAAGTATTTACAACGAATCTTCATTCTTGATTTCCTATATTCAGAAATAATCAAATTTTTTTCTTCTTCATTCTTTGGAAATACACTAGATGGAATAATATAAAAAGAAATCTGTTTTATTTTATTTTATTTTATTAAATATTAAAATTGGATATATATAGGTATATAAAATATATATAATCATTATATATAATTCATATATTATGCTTGCCTTTCTACATAATGGACATGATTTAACTGACGATAAATTAAGAACAGTAGATCTCCATTTTTTAATACAATTATAACAAAAAACATGATTACAATTTGCTATATATATTATTATGAAATATTGAAAAAGAAAAGAAAAAAATATAAATATATATATATAAATATATTGGGATTAATTAAAATGATATTATTATTTTATTTTATTTTTTATTTTTTTTTTAATTATAATTATTTATATTTTTAAAGAATTTATAAAAGATCATTTTTAAAATGTATTAACCTAATAGACCGAGAGTTCTTCCTGTAGATGGTATTTTTTCATAACAAATACCACATTCAACTACTGAGAATTGACTATTTGATAATATATCTAAAGATTCATGACAACCAGCATCAATTAATTTTAAATTAGTATCATTTTTGACTTTAAATTCTTCTGCGTTTGGATTTAATGAAGTCTTTTTATTAATAAAATTGTTTTCATTATTATGACAATGAGTTATAACAGCAATATTTTCTGAAATATTTACTGTATTCTCTATATATGGTGTGCAAAATTCTTTATGTTCTATTTAAATTTTAATATTTTTTGTAAAAAAAAAAAAAAGTATATGTTTATATTATAATAAAATAAATATATTAAATATATTAAATATTAGTATATAAATTTCAAACGAGAAATAAAAAAATTTATATGAATATACATATTTGTTGTTTATATAGTATAAATATTTATTATTATAGTTTGATATAAAATAATTATTTAAAATAAATATTTTAATGTTTATATAATATTAAAATATATAATAAAACAACAATAAAGAGAAAAAGAAATATTTCATAACATAAACATAATATATATACAATTATACAATAAAGATATATATATATATATATTTATCTCTTTATTATATGATATTAAGACTTTTAAATTAAAATTTATATAATTTATTTGTAACTACCTATAATTTGGTTTTCAATAGGCAATAAAGGATTGAAAACATTTTTATGACATTTTTCACAAGTTAAACCATGGGTAAATTGACACTCTTCGCCATATTTACATTGGTTTAACATATGAAAATAACATAATTTATTTTTTTTTGCATAAGAATAAAGTAAATTTTCCGTTTCATAAACAATATTATGACAATGATAATGTCTATTATTATGATATTGTCTATTTCTATAGTTATTTTGTTCTTGCTGTTGTAAAGGCATATATATTATAGGCGTTGACCTCATATTATCATAAATAATATTTAGATATTTTTTTTCTCTTTAAATATATAAATTATTTATTTTTCGGCTTAGCTTTTTTTAAGAAATGTTTTTGAAAATGAGTTTAATTTTATATATTTATTTATTTTTTTTATTTATTTATTTTTATTATATATTTTTTTAAATTTTTTACTTTTTTTTTATTTTTTTTTATTTTTTTAATACTTTTACACTTTTTTTTATATATATATGTTTTTTTATACTTTTACTATTTTTTTTTGTTGTTTATTATTATTTTGAATTTTTTTTAATAGATTATGTGCTATAATATAATATAAATGTAATAAGAATTGAAATTTGATAAATTATAAACAAAAAATTAGTATTCATTTTCTCATAAATTTAATAAATTTTAAAATATTCTTTTATTTAAAATATTAAAATAAGGCTTTAAATTATACTAATTCTTTATTATAATAATACCTTTTAATTTGAATGATAATTTACACTTACTCAATAAGGTTAATACAATTAAAATAAAATAATAATAGAAAAATAAATTATAAAAAAAATATTAAAAATGTAATTTTTTTTGGATATATATATAATTTTTTTTGATAGTATGTTTCTATATTGAATGTAGATATTTTATTGACTTTATTATGTCAATTGCAAATAGCCAATTGAAATTTATTACTTATTATCAATTGAAATTTCATTATTTTTTATTTTTATTTTTATTTTTTTATTTTTTTATTTTTTTTTTATTTTTTTATTTTTTTATTTTTATTTTTTTTTCTTAATTTTTAATTTTATTTTTATTTATGTTCTTTCTTGTGGAATATAAAGCTTCTTAAAATGCACTTTATAAAAAAAAAAAAGGATAAAAAAAAACTATGTTATTAAAAAAAAAAAAAAAAAACTTGAAAAAAAAATAAGAAAAAAAATTTGAAAATATTTTTAATATAATAGGATTAAATAGAATATTACATAATTTTGTTATATTTATATTAGTATTAATATAATAAATAATAATAAGCAATAATTAATAATAATAAAAATTATAATAATATAATAATATAATAATGAATAATAAATAATAAATAAATAATATTAACTATTATTAATTAAATATTCATTAAAATTAAAACAAAAAAAAAAAAACAACGAATTTTTGACTAATTTTGCTATTAATTAATAATTAATAATTTTCATCCCAATAGAAATATATAGTATAAAAATAAATATACTATATTATATTACATTATATTATAATATATTATTCATATATAATACAAAATAATCATATTACTCAATTATAATAGGATTAAATAATTCAAAATAATAATAATAAATAATAAATAATAAATAATAAATAATAAATAATAAATAATAAATAATAAAATATTGTATATATAATATTTCTTTTTTAAAACATCACCAAATAAAAACTTTAATTTATAAAAAATTTTATAAGTCTATTATTATAATATGAAATAAATATTTTATTTTAATTTTTAAAAAAAAATTTAATTTTAAAATATATTATAATATATTTTAAATATATTTTAAAATAAATAGAAAATTTATATTAGATAAAATAATATCATATAATAAAGTAATAAAGTAATAATATATAAAGATATTGTATATTAATTTAAAATTTAATGATTTTAATTAATTTCAATATACTTGTATATATTACCAAGTAAAAAAAAAAATTTTTTTTTTTAAGTCATCACAAAATTTTTTATTTAGTTTTATTAATTAATCTATTTTAGTTAATAATGAAAAAAAATTGTCGCTGTAACTTTTTTTTTTTGTTTATTAACTGATTATAATAACAAAAAAAAAGCATAGATAGATATTAAAAAAAAAGAAAAAGGAAATAGAATAATAAAAAAAGATAATTTCTTTATAGATTTAATAACAAATAAATAGATCGATCAATATAATAAAGGTAAATATTATTTGTTGTAAAAGGAATTATAATTTAATATTATATATAAATTTTAAAATTACTTTCGGTTATATGATATATAATTAAAGAAAAATGAAAATTATAAAAGAAATAATAAAATAAAATAAAATAAAATAAATCTTATTTAAAATAAAATTAATTGATTATTAATTAAATTATTTAATTTTTGAATATATTTTATGCATATTATCATTTCTTCATGACATAAAGTAAAATAAGTTTAAAATCCTTGTAAATAATCAAATAACTATAATTTTATAATTCTTATATTTTAAATTATCAATTTTTTTATATTACAAATAAAAGGTTATTGAAAATAAATAGGTAATCTTATAATAATTAAAAACTATTTATTAAGATTAACCTTTTTTTTAATATATCTTTATGAATATTATCTTTTATTATTGAATATTTTGAAATATTAAGATATTAATAATAATAATAATAATAATAATAGGTGGCAGATTTTAATATATTTATATATATGATTAAATTATCAAAAATAATAATTTTATTATTATTATTATTAATATTATTATATAGTTAGATGGAATAAATTTTTTTTTATATCATTTCTTTATAATTATCGTTTTATTGTAATAGTTTTATAACATGAATTAAAAATAATTAGATATTATTTAATTATTAAATAATCTCATAATATAAAGGAATGTACTTAATCTTTTGAATATAATAATCTGTATTATTATTTTCAAGTTGATTTCTTTTTTATATTAATTATTTAATATAAAAAATTAATCATCAATTATTATAATAATAATAATAATAATATTATGATACCTCTCACAGAAAAAGAAAATAAAAATTATTCTAAAAAATTATTCCAAATTTAAAAAAAAAAAATGTATTACAATAGATTATAATATATGATTTATATATAAATTTAATTTTTTAATAAATTAAATTTTGACAAATTTTAAAATTAATTTTAAAAATTTTTAATTATAAAAAACTTTAAAAATTTCAAATTTTTCAAAATTTTAAAAAAGAAGGTAATGTGATAGTGAAATCTATTTATTATTAATCTATTATTAATATTTTATTAATTTTTATTTATGTATTGTTATACCTTTTATATTAATTAATATATCACATCATTTATTAATTTTAATCACGAATATATTACATCATATATTACAATGTAAGTTTTATAAAAAATTTATTATTTGTAAGGGTTAGTGTTTACAAAGTAATAATTATAATAATTATAATTATAATAATAATAATTATTAATAATAATAATAATTAATAATAATAATAATTAATAATAATAATAATAATTTTAATAATAATTATAATAATAATTAATAATAATAATAATTAATAATAATAAAATAATAATAATAATAATAATAATAATAATAATAATAATAATAATAATAATAATAATAATAATAATAATAATAATAATAATAATGACTTTGTAAAAAACTAAAAGATGTTTATATTTTGCTTATATGTGTGTTTATATAAAGTCTAAATTCATCAATATGGATGAGATACTACTTCAATAAATATAAAGTTTAATTATATAAATATATTTTATTAATTTATTAATAGTATTAATAGTATTAATAGTATTAATAGTCTTTTTACTTAATGACATATAATAATAAAATTAAAATAAAATAAAACTTATATAAATATAAAACTTATGATTAAATGAATTAATTAATAATTAAAAGATTTATATAAGCCAAATAAAATGATAATAGGTATAATACACTTTATTATTATTATTATATTATTATTATTAATTAAGTTTCATTTAACGAGAATATAATAAAATTTTAATTAATATGTAATTTTATTTAACTATTAAATAATAAATTTATAATTTATTATTTATTATTTATTATAATATATATTTAATAATAGTAAATATAGTAAATATATAATAATTTATAATTAATATTTATATAATAAAGAAATATAAATTAATAAAAAAGAAGATATGGATGATCCATATTTTATTTAGACTTTAAATTAATCAAAACTTGAAAAGAAAAAATTTTTTTAATTATTAAATAATCAATATAAATATTTTTTTTCTATATAAATATTGTTTTTTTTTTCATTTTTATATTTTATTTTTATTTTTATTTTTATTTTTATTTTTGTTTTTATTTTGTATCATCGATAGAAGTATTTAATTCTTTAATAATATATATAAAAAAATATGTAAATAAATTAAATAACTTTTAAAATATTTTGTAATTATTTTATAATATTTATGAAATTGTATTATGTATATAATATGTGATAAAACGTAGTAAAGTATAAATATACATGATTATTTGTAAATAATTTTGAATATATCTAATAAATATTTATGACTTTAAAATGAAGAGTCAAATAAATAAATAAATAAAAAGAAAAAAAAATTACAATATTAAGATATATAATTTTTTTTATAATATTTTATCGAATAAAATATTAATTTTAATTTCTGGGTTTATAGATGTATCGTAGCCCAGGTAAACTCCTTCATTGCTAAACTCGAGAGTTGTTTTTAGCTACAACAACGTCCGTAAATTGTGTTGGTAAACGGATTCTTTCTTCACAACGGGAACGCGTATAAATCAATCGGTTTTACAGAACCATATAAATACGACACTAGGTTGCGTTTGATCGACCAGTTTCTATCCTGGTTGTTAAGGCGTTTCCTTAGCATACATAAGGCTTCTGGATCGACACCGCATCTACCCCAAGCAAAGTGGTTTTCTCCTTCACGGGTTTTACACTGTGGCAAGGTAGTGCACAGGTATAGTATTTAAGGCGTAGCTACTCATGCCTCATTAAATAATATAAGTATATGAGTAGATCTTTAAGCCTAATAATGTGGGGGTGCGGCTCTAAATTATTGGGCGGTTTCCTTGGTGACTACTATTCATATGTGGGGCTTGTAGACTGGACCCGTTATTAAGTTAGCGTTAGGGTTTAAGTACAAATGTAAAATATATGAATATACCAAGGGCGTCGACGCCGAAAAGGTAAGGCAGGGAATTTAATTCCGATACATTCATGTGAAAAATCACATGATAAGTCTATAAAAAAAAAATTTATAATATTTTATGATAATCTAAGTAGGACAAAAAATAAATAAAGAAAATATTTTGTTATAAAAGAATAAAACATATATAATATAAAATCGTTAAATAAGTTTTAAATATGATAAAAATAATTGTATATGAAAATTGATTATCATTTCATAAAGGTTAAATATATATATTTTAATTACTGAACATAATAAAGTTCAATTTCATTATTATTATTTTTTTTTATATGTTTAAATTTTTAATATTATTTCATTATTATTTTTTTTATATGTTTAAATTTTTAATATTATTTCAATTTTAATTTAATTATGTTATATATATATATTTTAATTGTTCAAATTTAAAAATATATATTATTTTTATTCTGAGTCAAAATTTTCATTTTTATCTACAGCACAGAATTTCAAATAAGAATCTTTATTAAAATACATTACATTATTATGCTTATATAAAATGTCATTAATTTTATTTGATGTTACAATTGGATTACTATCTGAATAGTCTTTCTTACCTTTAGTTATTTGAGTTAAATCATATGCAATACCATATGGATTTAACAAGTCAGTAATTCTTTCAAAGACTGGTTTATCTTTTATTTTTTCTATTGGTGAAAAATTTACTTTTATGTAAATATTTCCACCTAAAGATTCACAATAATTATTAACTTCAACATAATGGGTTGCTATACAGTGATTCTTCTTTTTTAATGGTGAATTATATTGAAATATGAATACTCCAGCACCTAAATAATAATCATAATCTGTAAAAAACATAATATAACCTCTAAATGGATTGGTTGTAGTAGTAATAATTTGTGGCCATTTGTCCATTTTAGTGTCTTCTGCCCAATGATTACCAATTGAAATTATTTTTGGTTTAATTTCATAATTTTTCTCTTTTGCTATAATATCAACATAATCTGTTAATGGAATTGTACATCCTAAAGAATTATGTCTTCCACAAAATATACGATTTTCAGGAATTTTCTTGTTACATTTAGTTCCATCTTTCTTTAGACCTATACATAAATTATCCATAAGAATCGTAATTTCATCTTCATTAATATCATGTTCTTTTGTTTTTTCATTATTTTGAACTTCCTTTGTATTATTTTGATTGTGTGAGAAATTTTCGAATATTTGATTAACTTCAAGATCAAGATTATAATTACTATTAAATGATTCTACGGCACATTTAGCAATTAATTCAATAGATCTTGCTGTAAAATTATGTAATTCTTCTTTGATCATTATATTATTTAATTTAGTTTATTTTATAATTTTTTAATATATATTATATTTATTCCTATAAAATTTAAATGAAAATTTATTTATAAATAATTATATATATTATTAAAAAAAAGATATAATACAATAAATTAAATATATTTTTTTTATTAAAGAATAAATTAATAATTTTTTAATTAAAAAAAAAAAAAAAAAAAAATTCTTTATGTAACATATAGAATTTTATTTTTTCATAATGAATATATATATATTTTATATTATATATATATATATATTTTTATAATATATTTTTAAAATATTTATTTACATATAATTATTTTTATGTCATAATTAGATTAATAATAATTTAGTATTTTTTTTTTTTTTTTTTTTTTCATAATTGAATGTATAAATTAATAATTATTTTATTACTATTTTAATAGCCGTATTAATCTTATTATTTTCTTATTAATTTCATAATTTCATAAATATGCTTAGATGTTTAATAAAATTTATTAATAATAATTATTATATTAATAATAGCAATTTTATTTATATAATAAATAATAATTATTATTATATTAATAATAATAATTTTTATTTAAATAATTATTATTAATAGAATATAGTAAATAAATTTTTGTTTTAATAGATAAAAGGATAAAAGGATTTATATTTAATTCAGTTAATTATTATCTTTTGTTAATAGAAAAAAAAATAATAATAAATAAATAAATAGTATTTTTATATTACAGAATAATTATAAATTTTTATAATTTGATTAATTTATGTATAATATATATATTTTAATTATATAAATAAATTCATTATATAATACATTATATAAATATACATATGCTTTCTATTTATTAAATATTAAGTACATATTACATATTAATTGATTTATTGATCTTTTTTTTTTTTTTTTAAAAATATTATGATAATAATAATTATTATTTTAATAGATTTTATATATATATATATGTATCTATTAAAAAGAAGTATGAAAAAAAAAAAAAAATTTTTTTTTTTTTTTTACTTCTTTTTTTTTTTTATCTTTCCTTTAATTTTAATTTACTGAATTATAATCTAATCGTTGTAACATTCTTAATATAGGTCTCATTTCATATTGCCAATTAGCTACTATAGTTTTATTTTTATTTAAATATCCATTAACTAATTTTACTCTTTTATTGGCTAATTTATAAAAAAAATCATAAAAAAGTTGTGTATTTTCTTGAGTAGGATAATTATCTTTCCATGTTATCGATAAATCTGGTATTTTATCATTTTTATTTATACCAACAATATAAATTTCATTATTAAGAATACGTGAGGTATAGGGTTTCCAGAGATAGAGTTTTTCAAAATGGGATTGTAAAACATTAATAAGGTATATAGTATTATTATTAATACAAGTATACATTTTTAAAAATATATTACCACTAACGTTAACTAAATTTAATGCTAAATAAGCTTGTCGATATTGAAGAGTTCTATGAACATCTTCTTGAAGATCATTATAACCATGAACACTTCCAATATCTCCTGTGACTAAATCATATTTACCGACTTTATTTAATAATTGTTGACAATCATTATCATCTAATACATTAATATTGAAAAAATGTTCTTTATTTGATTTAAATAATGAATATTCATCTTGTAAATACATAGATTCTGATGATGGTATATAAGAACATGCATCCCAATATAATGTATCTCCTGTCGTTCTATATAACTTATGAGCCGCAGCTATTACAAACATACCTGGTGAAGAGGCAATATCAAATAATGATTTAAATTTTGGATGAAATATTTCCATAAATTCATACATTTTCATAAAAGCATTTGTTGCTTTTTGTTTTCCTACTAAGGATGAATCAATTTGTAAATTAATTTTTCCAAAAGGATGTAAAATACCTCGTATTTTTTGGAATTTACGTTTAAATCCTTCATCAGCGTCATAATATTTATCAAGATATAAAATTTTAGATTTAACTTGTTGATAAGTTAGTTTTACAGGTGAAAATGGTTTTAATGGTGGTTCTTTCGTTACTGATAATATTAATTCTTTATCTACTGTATTTAGTGATATTGGTGTATTATAATTTCTAGGTATCATTTTACCATTTTTATTTAGTGATTTATTAATAGTAAAATTAACACGATTATTTAGTATAAAATAGCCCATTTCATAACAATTAATATATATATATATGAATTATTTTGCTCTTTTTTTCTTTTCTTTTCTTTTCTTTTCTTTTTTTCTTTCTTTCTTTCTTTCTTTTTTACTTTTAATATACTATTAATGATAATGATGAATGATAAATATATAATATATGTATGTATTTATGCTTTTTTTATATATAAATTAAAAGGAATATTAATATTTAAAAAAATGAAATAAATAAGAAAAATATATAATAAAAAAAAATAAAATTTTAGTATTTCATTTACGTGTATAAAGATTATTTAAATAAGAAAAGTTTACTTCTTTCTATTCTATTCTATTCTATTCTATTCTATTCTATTATATGATTAAATATTTAAATATTTTCAATAACATTATATTATTATTTTCATTAATATTTTTATTGACTATATTATATGCGTGTATGATAATGTATTATTATTAATAATATAATAATATAATGTTAATTTCATTTTATTTTATTTTCAAAATTTTCTATTTATGTTATATAGTATTTTTATATACCATTTTTTTTATTATGTTATGATATTTTATAATATTAGTATTATTTTATAGTAATAATATTATTATTTTTTTTAGATATATTTTTTTAATCATGTTGTTCTAATTATATTTATAATTATTTTTTTGGTTACAAGCAAAAAAATTTCTGAATTTTTATTTTATCAAATATTAGGTTTTTATACTTTTCGATTTTTTCAAAATAATTTTTTAATTAAAATTATTTCAATAATATTAATAGTAGTTTATAAAAATATTATTATTATTTTATTTTTTATATTTTTATAAAATAAATATTATGTTACTACTATTGAAAATAATAATTACAAATGAATCATATAATAGTTAATATCTATTTACTTGAAAATATTTTTATTTTTATTAATTCTTCATCTACTGTAAGTCTATAAATATTTTATAAAATTTTTTGTATTAATATTTTTCCTACTGCTTTGCTTTTATTTAGTAAAATTTAATTATTAAACTAGTAACATTGAATTAAATTTTTTTATCAATAAATTTTAATATATTTGATATATATTAAAATTTTTTAAAATATTAATAGAAAATAAAATTTTCTAAAAAAATTGATAATTATTACTATTATTATTTTTTTATTCATTTCATTTTTTTTATTCTCTTTATAAAAAAATATACCAATTAATATTTTAAATAAATATATACCCTTTTTTTATATAATTTAAAATTTATAATATATATTATTATATTTTTTCGTCTTGTTTATTTACCTTTATTAATTTATTAAATAAAAATTTCAATAGAATTATTTAATAAACAGATACTATTACTTATAATCAAATTCCAGAAAAAAATTGATAATACAATTAATCATGAGAATTTATGATAATCTCATTCATGAAAATGGTTTATTAAATAATGAAATAATAACTCCAGATTCACTTATTATTCAGGGTCAAGAGAATGAAATATCTTATAATTATTATATATTTGATTCAATAAATGAATTTGAAAAATATTATTTTTCATTACCAAAATTTTGTAGAAATTTTTATGAAGTGATTTTAGATGGCCCTCAAAAACTACGATTTGATATTGATATAAAAGGTATAAAAGTACATGAAATTAAAGAACCTCTGTCTTTAGTAATGGATTTTAAATTGAAATTAGAAGAAAAGTTAAATACAGAAGTTCTTATTTATATTTCAAATGATATTGAAAAAAAGAAATTTTCTTGTCATTTAGTTATTTTAGGGTATTATGCTAAAAATCATGAAGAATGTTTTAGTTTATGCTATGCTTTACGTGAACTTGCTGATGAAATTTTAATACCTTATATTGATTTTTCAGTATATAAGAAAATTCAAAGTTTCAGACTAGAAGGTAGTACAAAATATGGTGATATTCGTTTTAAGTATTTATATGGATGTAATGATATTTCTTCAAGATTTGAAGATAGTTTAATTGGAAATACAGACAATTGTGTTCTTATAACACCAACAACTATTATTAATAAAAGTGTATTAAAGAAATCGTATAATAATTGTTGGTCTTATAATTATTTGTAATATATATATATTTATATTTATTATTATTGTTTTTTTTTTTTTATTGATATTAAAATTCAAATTTCTAAATTAATAAAAAAAAAAAGATAATAATAATAAAAAATATTATACATTAATATTTATTCTATATATATTTTTAAAATTATCAATATTTAAATGTATTTTTACATTTTTAATTATTAATACTCTATCTTATTTATTAATAATTTGAAATAATAAATGATCTTCAAATTTCTAATTAATTGAAATTAATTTATGTAGTTAAAAAAAATAAACATATATAAATATTAAATTATCATTTAATATAATATCTGAATAAAATAATAAGAATTAACAAATTTTATTTAAAAATTTTAAATAATAAAATTTTTTATGTAATATATTAAATTATAATATTAATATATAATAATCATAATATAATAATATATAATTTTAATTATAATTAATCATATTAATAATAACAATAAAATTTAAATAGACTATAAAAATAGTCTATTTAAAACTTATTTTTATTAATTATTAATTATAAAAAAAAAAAGGCATTTCTTATAATATATTTATTAAACGAAATTGAAGTTCGTTAAAATTAAATAAAAAATATATATAAGATAAAATAATATATTAAAATAATAAAAAAAAAATATTGAAGAGAGATAGTATTCATATATTCATATAATTTCTTTATAAAAAATTTAGAATGAATGAATAAAGTTTAAGTAAATATCGGTTAGAATTAATTATAATAAAATAAGAATTGGATAGTTCTGTATAGTTTAAAAATTATAATTTTAAAATAGGTTTGTGAAAAAGATCAAGGGAGACAAAACTTTTTTTTTTCTTTTTACATAATTAGTTTGAAGTCTTAAAAATAAAACATTATTTTAATATATCATAAAACAAGTCTTAAAAAAAATAAAATAAAATAGTATTATAATATTATAAACAGTACAGTTATATTATTTTAGTTCATACCTATATATTTATGCTGAATATAATTATTATTTATTTATTTAAATATTAGAAAAAGTAAAGAAGGATTATTTTCTAGTTTCATTTATTCATATTTAATTAGTTATAAAATTATAGTTTAACCAACTTTTTACAGAAAAGAAATACTAATGTTGTATTTTTTTTATATTTTTATTATTAAATGATATTAATTATATATTAATTATAATAAAGGTTTTAATATTTTAAAATTATTATTAAATTCTATTATTATAAAGTTTTTTTTATAATTGATCGGAAACAGTTCATTTAATAAGTAACATGTTTTGAATACTTTTTTTAAGTTAATTTGATATATATAATATTATCTTTTAAATTTTTGTTATATACACTAATATTAATTATGTATATATACTTATATAAGCACATTATAAATTATAAAAATTTGATGGATAGTTTTAACATATGTTCTAAAATTTTATTCAAGTTTTTATATTCTATTTGACTTAATAACAATAAATATGTTAATATTAAAATAATTCGTAATATTTCGTTTTTGATTTGGTAATAATATTTGATATATATTTAATCCAAAATTTTATTTTTTTTTCTTCACATAGATAAATTAAATCAATTATATTAAATCTAATCAATTATGTTATTTCTTCCATAAATTAGAATATTAAAAATAAATAAATAAATAAATAAATAAATAAATAAATAAATAAATAAATAAATAAATAAATAAATAAATAAATAAATAAATAAATAAATAAATAAATAAATAAATAAATAAATAAATAAATAAATAAATAAATAAATAAATAAATAAATAAATAAATAAATAAATAAATAAATAAATCAATAAATAAATAAATAAATAAATCAATAAATAAATAGATAAATAAATCAATAAATAAATAGATAAATAAATAAGTAAAATTATAGTAAAAAAAGAATTAATATATAAATTTCTTATAATATATCAAATATTAACAAATAAAGAATAGTTGTTATTGATTATTGATTATACGGTATTATTTATAAATTAATGTTTATAATATTTCTTTTTTTATTTTTTATATATAATATTTATATTTATATTTATTTTTATTTTATTTTTAAGGTAATACAAATCAAAATTAATTATATTAAACTAATATAAATTTAATTTAAAATAATAAGAAATTAACAGAAAAATTCAATCAAATTTTTAATATTTCATAATTATAATTGATTTAAAATATTAGTATAGAATATATAATATATAGTTGTATATTTTAATTATTATTATAAAACATATAACATTTGATTTTTTGTTTTTTTATATCTTTTTTTTCTTTTTTATTTTTAAAACACAAAAAGAAAATAAAAAGATATATTATTATTATCGTTATTGTATAATTATTTTTTAAATTTTATAATATCTATCTATTTTACTTTTATCTTTTAATATATCTCTATTCTCTCTCTTTTTTTTTTTTTTTTTTTTTTTGAAAACATTTTTTTTATTTATAGAGTAAATAAAAAATATTACATTTAATATCTATTATAGCTATCCCAAAATTTGTAAATAAGTATAAATAAATATCGATAAAAAAAAACAAACAAACAAACAAATAAAAAATTAAAACTAATAATAATAAATTATATTAATATATATATTATTTATATTATTTATTTTTATTATTATATAAACAATTTTTATTTCTTAAATACATATAATAATAAATAATTCATTTTTGAATATATGTCAAATTATATTTCTTAAACATTTATAAATAATTCATTTTTGAATATATATGTCAATTTATATTTCTTAAACATTTATAATAAATAATTTATTTTGAATATATGAATTTTTAAAATAATTTAAACTGGACATATAACAGTATCATAATATCTTAAAACTTTTTAATATATAACTAAAACAAGTTTATAAAAATCAAAAATTAAACATGAGCTTATATACCAAGAGAACAGTTCAATCATTATCTAAGCTGTGCTTAAAGAAATTAGAAAATAATCCAAATTTAATTATTAAACCATTAAAAAATATACCATATTTTCTATTAGAATCTGTTGTTAAACGTTGTACACCAGAACAACTTTTAAAGTTTGAAAAATTTAATAAAGTAATTATTTAAATTATTTTAATGTAAATTTGAATATAAATAGTATAAAAAAATAGTATTTTCATATATAAAAGATTTTTTATATATACTTCTATATATATTTATTATTATATTATTTTTATTTTATTTTTTTTTTAAATGAAATAATTATATTTATTATTGTAGTAGTAATTATAGTAATAATAATAATAATTAATGTTTTAATTACAATTTTTTATTAAACATTTTCATTTTTTATTAATAAAATATATAAATATTTATATATATTTAAAACTATTAATATTTTCTTTTCTTTTAATATATAATATTAATATGAAAAGTCTTATAGAAGTGAAACTCAAGGTATATAACATTACTATTCATTAGATATTTTTTATGCATTAAAATTTTTATGTAAAATTTATTTAAAAAATTAGACATTAAGTATTTAAAAATGTTTTTATAAATAAAATTTATATAATTATCAAATTAATAATTAATTAATGAATATTATGAAGATCTTTGGAAATTCCATTGTAAAGAAAGATTTACAGATATTAGAAATGAAATTGATGAAGGGAAACTTGATGAAGTTGAAGATTGGAGAGACTTATATTGGGTATATAAACATAAGAAAATTCAATATTAAAAATCATTATCAATATCATTGAATATTTTATTTATACTGGAATTTGTAGAAATTAAAAAAGAAAAAAAAGAAAATAAAACATAATATAAAAGATATTATAATTATTGAATTTTTTTTTGTCTTTCTTATTTTTATATATATATTAAAATAATTATTTATTAAAAAGAAACGTCAAAAGACTGAAGATGCTAGACTTGAAAGAATAAAAGAAAAAATGAAATTATCATATTCAAAACTTGAAAAAACAAAACAAAAGAAATCTATTAAGCTTAGTGAGAATTTAAGACCTCAAAGAGCAAATCGTTCTTCATTTTCTTCAAGTAAATACTATGTTTAGATATTATTATAATATATATTTATTTTGATTTTACTTTTTATTATTATTATTATTATTATTTGTAATTAATAAAATTGTGCTTTATTTGTAATTTTATTATTATTATTATTATTATTATTCTTAATCTTAATATTAATCCCGATATTACTATTATAATATAAATTGTAATACTCATATTCATTTATGTGTAATAAAAGCTTATTCTTCAAGTAGTGGCAGTTCAATGAAAGTTAAAAGAAATGCTACATTAATGCAAAAAGCAAGAGCAATTGCTAAGAGATCGTAAGTTTAAAAAATGATGATAATTAATAGAAAAGCAAATATTAAAATAAAAAAAAATTTTTTTTCATATTTATATATATTGTTTTTATAATGGTCATAATAATAAATAGGAGTGCAAATTTCGATTTTCCAATTCAAAATCATAGTATTTCATCAGGTTCCGGTATAAGATCAGCAACAAGATCACCAATATCAAGATCACCAGTATCAAGATCACCAGTATTAACTTCATCTGTAAATTATATTTATAAATATATATATATATATATATTTTTTTTTTTTTTTTTAAAAATAATTAATTTATATTAATTTTATTTATTAAATATATTTATATTAATATATATACATATATATTTAATATTAAATTAAAATCAATAGGCATCACGTCATGGTAAATCACTTAGTAGTTTAAAATCAAAATTAAGTTCTAAAACAACATCTTCAAGTGATATTATGCTTAAACGAAAACCAGTATCTTCTTCAGTGGGTGATAATAAAAGACAAAAAACAGAAAAAGTAAATAATTATTAAAATTTTTTGTTTTTTATTTATTTATTTATTTATTTATTTATTTATTTATTTTAGTTTTGTTTTATTATTCATTATTCATGAAAAAAAATGAAAATCAATTTATTTTATTAATTAATAAATTAATAAATTTATATATAAAATTAGAAAATTAATACATCTTCATGGGATGCCAGTTCTTCCTTTTTTTCAAACTGTAATTATACCTTAATATTTTTTTTTTTAATCAATATTATTAAATTATTAAAACTATCATATTTAAGTTATATTTTTTAAATTTACTAATTTATATATTATTTGTTTAAATATATTGTTTTGGTATTAATTAAAAATAATTATAAAAAAAAAAAAGTTTAATTTAGTAATGTAAATGACAACGTCTTTTAATCCAGTTAAACAATACACAATATTTAAATAGAAAAGGAAGCTCCTTTATATAAATAATAAATGTAAAATACAATTCATTTTTTTATAAATATTATAAATATATATAAATCTAATTAAAAAAAAAAAAAAAAACAAAAAAAAAAAAAAAAAATAAAAATAAAAAAATAAAATAAAAAAAAGTACTGTGATATCTAAATTATCATTTTTTCTTTTGTCAAAGACTTTAAACACAAACATTAACATATAAATCCATAATAATCACAATAATAATAATAATAATAATAATAATATAATAATAATAATAATAATTATTATTTATTAATTTATTAATCTTATATAAAAAAATTTATATTAATAAATTTTTTTATATAAGTAATAATTAATATTTTTAAATATAAAAATTCTACTTTTGATAATATTTTAAGTTTAAAAAAAGAAAAAAAGAAAAAAGAAGTCATGACACAATAACCCTAATTTATTATTAATTTAAAATTTTTTTTTTTTGCTTTTATATTTTATTATTATTATTATTATTATTATTTTTTATTTTATTATATTATTATTATTATTATTATTATTATTATTATTTTGTAATTATTAAATATTATTATTATTTTACATTTAATAATATAATTATAATTAAACATAATTATAATTATTGTTAATTGTTTTTTTTTTTTTTTTTTTTTTTTTTTTTAAATTATTATTATTATTATTATCAATTTTTTTTTTTTTTTGATTTAAATTATTTTTGTTATATTTGTAATTAATTCTTAATTTATTATTTACTATCTTTTTTTTATTAATCGCTATTACTAAGATACAAAATATTACAAAAATATTATTTATTTATTTATTTTTATTAATTCTTATTTATATTTTATTTATTTTTATTTTTAATTTTATTTTATTATTATTATTATTATTATTATTATTATTTATTTATTATTCTTTTTTTTTTTTTGTTCATTATTTTTATTCATTTATATATATATATTATTTATTTTTTTTGTTTCTTTATTTTTATTTTTATTTTTATTTTTATTTTTTTTTTATTTTAATTCATTTTTTTTTTCTTTTTTGTTTTCATTTATTTTCATTTATTGAATTTGCTTTATCATCTGGTATACAATCTTGATACTCAGACATTTCGGTTTGACAACTTTTAAAAGTAGTATAACTCATTCCTGATAGTACAGATATTCTTTGAGGATTGTATTTATATTCATCTATAAATTATTATAATTAATAATAATAAATAATAATAATAATTAGATTTATTTAATAATTAAAAATATATAATAGTTTATTGGAATTAATATAAATTATATAAATTAAATAATAAAAAAAAAAATTTTTTTTTTTTAATATTTCTTAAAAACAAATTTTTTAAAAAAAAAAAAAAAAAAAAAAAAAAATTACCCATATCAACATTTTCTATATTAAATTCGGGTGGTTGAGGTATAATATATTCTTCAGGTTCAGCAGTAGATTGCATTTTTAATTTGGTATATGGACTTGCTGCACTTGTTAGTGCAGATGAATATGAAGAATGTTTATTAGAAGTAGCTAATGAAATGTTATCTATAGAAGTATATGGTGTAGATAAATTTTCATGATCATTATTTGAAAGACCAAAATCATCTTTAATAGATTCTGTATAGGATTGGAAATCAATAGAACCATCTAAGGAATTAAAAAAGGACGTTGTTGAAGATTTATAACGATGATGATTAATTCTATTGAAGGGTGAAGATGGTTCACCATTCTCTGATGTACGTAAATTTTCATCTTCGGAAGTAGCTTTCATTGGTCTTTGGTAAGGTGATAAGTATGGTTTTGGAACATCCAATGAATTACTTATCATAGGTGGTGACGATGATAATCCTAAAAGATCAGATTTCTTTAATTTAGGATTAGTACTATTTCTATTTTCATTATTATTAGAATTATTATCTTTTGCTGAAGAAAGATTAGAACTATTAGGTGAAGAAAAAGTTGTTTTTGTAGTACAGAATGTTGTTGCTGAGTTTAATTCATTTGTATCAACAGAAGAATAAGGTTTTTTCGGTATTGATAATATTAATTTATCTTGTGGTGATAATGGTGATGCCAAAGAAGAGTCTATTGCTGATGAAGCAGATGATGTTAAATGTTGATTTAATAATGATTTAAATAGGTAAGGTTTACTAGATTTCCCTTTATTAGTATTATTAGTATTATTATCGTTATCATTATCCTCTTTAATATTATTATTATTTTTAAGTTCATCCAATATATTATTTAATTTATCTGGACTCATTGGTGAATTATCATTATCTTTATTATTTGTTATAAAAGATGAGTTATCGAATGAAAATTTACTGTTAACAGATACAGGTGAAAGAATCGAATTTTCTCGTTTTGAATAATCATCTTTACTACTATTTATATCTTCATTATTCTTTAATCCTTCAATTTTAATTGGTTCTGGATAACAAGATACTGCCTGAGAAATTGCCATACCGAAAATTTTTGATGCTAATGATATATTATTATCATCAGATTCTTTTTCAGGCTTAATTTCATTTCCAGAAGTTTTTAGGTAACTATTACCAATATCTGATGAAAGTAATGAATTGACATTTAAATTATTTGGATTAATTGTAGTATTGGCTAAGGATGAAGAATTTGATTGACTACTGATAGCACTTTCTACAGCTGAGAATAATGATTCTGAATTAGTAGTAATTGATTCAAGAGAAGGTTTATCCATATCTGAAATATTTTTTTCTTTTACTTTTTTCGTATTCTTAATTCCTTCATTATTTTGAATTACAGTAGAATTTTGACTGGTTTCTGATATCATAGATAAATTAATAGGATCATTTACTCTAAAGTTTGGACTCATAGTATTAATTTCTGATTCTGGTGATTTCATTTTTGTTGTTTTTGTTGGACGAAGTGTAGTAGTATTACTTATATATGTATTAGCAATGGATTTTGCTTTACCTTTTTGTGTTGTTTTAGTATTCATAGAATTAATACTTGGTGTACCAGATTTTGGTGAATTACCAGGACTAAAACGATTTACTGTTGGATTAAGTAAATCTACTGTATTTGCTTTCAAAAATTCTGAACTAGGGGATGGTGTTTCTTCATCAATATCATCATCGTCATTTTCCAATTTTTCTTTATCATTTTTATTAAAGGTCGATATATTATTTGCTTGGAAAGAATAACTACGCTTATGAATTTGTGAATCCATATCTGACTTTTTTATATTATCTAGTACAGTTGAATCATTAGCTTTATGTCTTATAAATCTTGGTTTTTCATTATTTGAAATGTTATTAACATTATTATTTGAGATTTCTTTATTATTATTGTTTTTATTGTTAGAAAATGTAGCATTGATAGCTGTATTGGGCGAAAGATAATTGTTAGATGAATTACTACCATCTACTGAATAAGTACTTACAGGTGCAGCATAACTTTCTCTTGAAAATATTGTTGTTGGAACTACTAAATTTGCAAGGTTCGTATCAGATGTCAAATAGTCATCATCATCATCATCATCATCGTCACCACTACTTGTAATATTATCTAAATACTCAATATTTGGATCATTTTCATCTTTTCCAATTAAACCTATTGTAGAATTAGAAATTTTCTTTTTATGATAAGATTCACGTTTTTGTCTTGATTTATTATTAGTATTGGTACTTATACTAATACTATTATGTTTTTCATTAGTACTATCATCGCTTTCTTCGTCATGTGGTGTAATAATTGTAAGACCTTCAGTACTATTTGGTGATGGTATATTTGCAAGTTCTTGTTCAGATGTCTCATTGATAGTTTCAATTTCTGGGAAAAAGAAGTATATTATTACACCAATAAATATAGCTTCTACTAACATCCAAAATGTATGGAATAAAGGAAAAACTGATAATACTTGAGCACAACATGGAATTAAATATACCTGAATGATAGTAATAGCTAAAGGAATATTTGGTAACGCTGTATTCATACAAATTGCTCTAGTTTTTTTAGAGTCCAAATTAAAGATTTTTGACATTATAAGTGCTGCTGTAAAACTTAATGACATTAACACAATAGAAACTAAATATATAGTTAAATCTTGATAAAATACAACAGTATAATCTTTTAATGATGTAACTAATGAAGTCACAATTATTACAGCACCCCAAAATGTTGTTCCCTTTTTTAACCATGAAGCCCATAATGGTTTAAAATGAAGAATCAAACTACCAAATAATAATGCTATTAACCAATAAACAACAATACATGCTACAGAGGCATACTTATAATAATAGAATATTGATATTATAAAAAATATTCATAATTATTTGATAATTAATAATGATTTATTTTATATAAAATTTATTATATTAATTAATTATTTGTTAGTTATTTAATGATATTTACTGGAAATTCTGCTATTTGTAACGAGTCACCAAATATAGTAAAATAGATAAAGATATAAACTATATAAACTCCAGAACCTTTAAATAATATTAATATTAATATAAATATGAATAAATATATTATTAATAATTATAAATTAATAAGAATAAATATTAATATTAATATTATTATTTTACCTAAAATTGTTGATAATAAACATAAACTAACAGCTAAAGCTCTATCACCACCTAAGTAATAAGTAAATATTGGTGCAATAATTGAACTTGGACTTATTCCAACAAGAAATACACTAAATGTTTGATAATTATCTCTCTTGAAAAGTTTTGCAATTAAAAAACCTGTGATAAAAAAAATAATATACTTCAATTATTAATATCGTTAATTGATTAATAATATATATATAATAAACCTACTTAGAATTGGCATAATAACAAATTGACAACAAAGACCACAAACAATTGGAGGTATTCTTTCTCTATTGAAAGTACCTCTTAAAGTATCTATATAATTATTAAATATGAAAAATATAACAAAATAATTATTATTATTATTTTTGTTGTTTCTTTTAATATATATTGTATGATTCTTAATTATATCTTACTTCCTGATAAAGATAAACCTATTGAAAATAAAAACATTCCAGTAGCTGCTAAAATAATTATACTAGAAATTGAGAAAGCATTTACTGAAATATTTAATCCATTTTTTAAATTTTCATCTAATTTAATATTATTAATATTATCAGACTGGACCTTAAAATGAAGAGATGAACTTCCTTGTTTTTTACCAATTAAAGTAAACGTTTTTGACAAATAATTATTTTCGTTTTCTACATTTATGAAAGTATTATTACTTAATTCAATTTCATTAAATTGACTTTCAAATATAAGAAATTTTGGATCTACGTTAAAATTTTCATAATTATTATTTGATACAAATGTAATATTGATTGGCGATTGCGGATACTGGTTTAATTTTATTGTTAAATCAATGTTCTTTGATCCTAATAATATTTTATTTGATTTTAAACATTTAGCTTCTAATATAATAGAAATATCTATTTTAATAATTAATTTAAATATAAATAATTGAAGAATTATAATATTAATAAATGAATATTAATTAGTATATATAAAGAATATTATATAAAATAAATGATAACAATATAAATATTTTTAAAATAACCATTATTTGAACGTGTATCGAATGCTCTTGTTGACAGAATAAATAGACTAAGTATTAGAAAAACGACTTATATAGATATAAATTTAGATTTAAATATTTTAATAATATATATTATATATTTAAATAACATGTATTAAATGTAATATTTTTAATAAATGAAATTAAAATATTCTTTATTTATACTTACTATAGTAATAGATATTTTGTTGGGTTGTCATTCTTTTAATATAATTATGAAATTAATTTAATATTGAATAATAATAATTGCTTTTTTTTTTTTTTTCTTTTCTAATTCTTGGGTTATTTATTTATTTGCTTATTCACTTTTTATGGTTGATTAAATTAAATTTTAATACATAAATTTAATGACTATTAATAGATGATTTTTTTTAATATTAATATTATTTATATTAACAAGTTTGTTGCATTGAAATTTTTTAGAAATATAAAAACATTTCAATAAAAATCCAAAACAAAAATGTTACTATTAATATTATTTATTAACAATTCTTTTTATATACAACTGTATATTTTTATTACTTCTGTTTTAATAATATTATAAGTAAAAAAATATAAATTGATAGTAAATTAAAAAAAAAAAAACACCCCTATGATAGTATTGAAGTAAATGAATTTTTTTCTATTGATTTTTTGAAGTATGTTTAAAATTTTAGGTATGCTTGTAAGAATTAATATTTAATTTTTTTTTCCTTTTTCTTTTTTTTTTTCTGATATATTATTAAATATTATAAATATATATCCTTTTTAATATGCTGATATTTTCCTATTTATTATTATAATAATAAATATTCAACAATACTATATATATTGCAAAAGTTTAATACTATATGATATAAAAAAAATACTATATTAAAATGTAAATATATATATATATGTATATATATTTAAATATTTTTTTTTGTGTCTCAAAATTGAATAGTAATTTCGTAATATTATATATTTTATATATAAAAATTATAAGAAAAACGATGATTTATTTTAATATTGCAAATATATATGTTTAAGACGATATAGATAATAAGAAAAAGATGGAATATTTATATTTAATAATAATGTTTTCCTATAAACAAGTTATTAAATAATAAATAAATATAATATTAAACAATACTAATATATATAAATAATAAATTGATAGTTAGTAATGTAAAAAAGTTATAAAAATGTATATTGTTTACATTATTATAATTAGATTTTATAAACATATTTTTGACAAAAAAAACTAAAACTTGTTATTAAATCTATATAAAATATTTAATATCTATAATTAATATTGATATATTGCTAATATTTACTTTATTTATATTAATATAGTTATTTGACAATATTTATTTTTAATGATACTTTTCAGATTGTTTATTATATTAAATATTAAAAATGCATAATATAAAATTCTATTTTGATATTTTTTCATTTTGTTATTATTAAAGAAAAAAACAAAAAAACAAAAAAAAAAATATATATATAAATATAAATATTAAATAATATTCTTACCATATCTCTAATTACAGATTATTTAAAAATTTAAATAAATCTATTAATTTTTAAATTTTATGTTTGTGGAAGTATTTGTATATTATATCATTTATTAAATTAGTTTCTGTAATAATAATAATAATAATTATTAATATTTCGTTTTAATTTATAAAAGTATATTTTTAGTTTTATAAATTAAAAAAACATTTTTATTTATAATATATAAAATATATTTTAGCTTTTATAATATTTTTTTATATTATATTATTATATTATTTTATTTTTTATTTTTAATTCCTTTAGTAATTAATTAAATAATTATATAAATAATTATTATAATTAATAATTGTTTAATTTTTTAAATAAAGGAGTTAGAGAATAAAAAAAGAATTTATATAACTTTTGTAAGAAATGGATAGAAAATTAATAATGTAAAAAATGAAAATTCTATTGATAATATATTTTGAATAATTGAAATAAATATAACATAATATAATGTAATATAAGATAATGTAAATGGTATATTAATTAAAGATTTTACTTATTAATTAAACATTTATATAATTATTTCTTTAACTATTAAATATTTTATAGTTAATTAAATTAAATAATATAAAATTTTATATGGTAATATACTACAATTGTATCAAGCATCATATATTTGTATATGTAAATGTAAAAGTATAAATATATATATTTTACAATAAATAAATATTACATATAAAATTAATATATTATTATATATATAATAATACAAACTAAAATTAATAATTGACCATATTTAATATAAATATAAATAGATATACTTTAAATTTTAAATTTATTTATATTATATTATATATTAATTTACATTAATAATATATAATAAATTTTTAAAAATTATTATATATAATATAATTAAATAATTTATTCTTAATATATATAATTTTAATTAAAAAGTAATATTAAATATTTATAAAGTATAATAAAGTTATGTTCTAAGTATATTCTAATATAACTAACAACATTTAACTAAAATTTTATTTTACTATATGCACCTAGTATTTGACGTATATCTTTGAAAAGAAGTATATTTATTATAAAATAAATTTAATTATAATAGTTTATGATTATATATTTTCCAAAGTATTAATAATAAAATAGAAAAACTAATCATTTAATTTATGATTATATAATAATAATATATTGTATTATATAATACTTAATAATTTGATTTCTATTTAATATGTTTGTGTATTTCGAATTTAATTTGAAAAGAATATATATTTATGAAGTTTAATTAATATAAATATTTTTTTAAATGTTTTTTTTTTTTAATAATTCTATTGAAAAAATAATACAATATATTGTTAATATATTGTAATATAATTCATTTCAATAATATTAAATTTATGAAAAACAATAATTAAGAATACCAAAAAATGAAGAATAAATAACAAAAAATGAAAAAAACAAAACAAAGCAAAAAAATGTGGATTAATAAATAAAAAAATAAATAAATAAATAAATAAATAAATAAATAAATAAATAAATAAATAAATAAATAAATAAATAAATAAATAAATAAATAAATAATAAATAAATAAATAAATAATTAATAAATAAATAAATAAATAAATAAATAAATAAATAAATAAATAAATAAATAAATAAATAAATAAATAAATAATATTTTATTATAACATAATTGAATGATATGATAAAGTTTTTATTGTTATATAATAATTATATATTTATATTAATATATATTTATTTTTACCTACATTTATGATTAAGAATGTAATATAAAATGACAAAAAAAAAATAAAATAAAATAAAACATTCAATAATATTTATAAATACAAGATAAAACACAATATTTTTATAAAATATTTATTATCATATGTTTATTGATATAAAACATATAATAAAAATACTGATAAAAAATTATTAATAATAATAATTATATGTTGATTTATATAGTAATTTTATTTTTTTTTTTTTTCTTTTTTTGTTTTAAAATTTTAATTATTAATACCAAGAATTTGTAAAATTTATTTTTCACATTTAAAAAAAAAATACATAATTTATATGTAAATATATAATTAGCTTAAATGTATATATTAGAATAATATTAAATTGTATATAAGAATTATTGGAGATTATTATTTAATATAAATTTTATGATTTAATATATTTATATATATTAAAGTTTCTATATAAAGGAAAAACGTTTTATAAATTAATTAAAAAGTTTATTAAATAAATAATTAATTAATATTAAGTATATGGTTTAAAAAAAAAATTAATTAATAAATAAATTAATTAATAAATAAATAAATAAATAAATAAATAAATAAATAAATAAATAAATAAATAAATAAATAAATAAATAAATAAATAAATAAATAAATAAATAAATAAATAAATAAATAAAGGAATAAATAAATAAATAAATAAATAAATAAATAAATAAATAAATAAATAAATAAATAAATAAATAAATAAATAAATAAATAAATAAATAAATAAATAAATAAATAAATAAATAAATAAATAAATAAATCAATAAATCATTAAATAAATAGATAAATAAATCAATAAATAAATAGATAAATAAATAAAAAAATAAATAAATAAATAAATAAATAAATAAATAAATAAATAAATAAATAAATAAATAAATAAATAAATAAATTAATAAATAAATAATTTTTATTATATAAATTTTATTTATGCTTTTATATATATTTATTGTTATTAATGATTAAAATTTTATTAAATTTAAGAATAACAAAAGAATAGTTTTTGATTCTTTTTATTAAGTTAGCTTTTTTGTTATAATAAATAGATATTTTATATCTTAAAATTAAGGTTATATTTCTTCTTTTTCATGAGCATAACCTCTAGCATTTCCCTTTTTTCCAATTTGAATATCTTTAACTTCAGTTTCACCAATTCGTTGTTCTAAACCTTGGAATGAACGTTGTGACAAAAACTCACCAGCCGCACTACCCATATAATTAGCTATTTCTTTTGTAGTATTAAGAAGTGTTAATTCTTTTATTTGACTGGAAATTTCATCATCATTTTGATTATTATTTATATGAGTATCAACAGCATTATAATCATATGGTCTACTACTTTTCAATGTACCAGTAAGCATTGAAAAATGTGGTGCTTCATCTTCATAATCAATTTCTTCATTGTTTTTTTCAGCTTTTGCTTTTTGGGATAACTTATTTAACCTTTCTCTTTGTTTGAGTTTCTCTTTCTCTACTAAATCACATAAACGAGGAAGAATCAATGAAAATTTTGTAATATATTCTCCTGTCCATGGTAATTCTTCTTCACAAAGTCCCATCATTAATTCATAAGGAGTAACAATAGGTTTAAAGAATTCTCTAGAATCCATTAATGTATTTTCTGGACATGCTATATAAACAAATGAATCAATTTCCATAAAGTTAGCCATTTTTGCAACATTAATTTTTCCCATAACGAAAAGATAATATTTTTTTCCACAAGCTTTAATTAATAATTTTATTTGTTCAATCATTGTTTGATAAAGTTCTAAATTATCAATGTTTTAATTATATATATAATTTTATTAAATATTTTATTAAATAAATAAATAAATAAATAAATAAATAAATAAATAAATAAATAAATAAATAAATAAATAAATAAATAAATAAATAAATAAATAAATAAATAAATAAATAAATAAATAAATAAATAAATAAATAAATAAATAAATAAATAAATAAATAAATAAATAAATAAATAAATGTATAGAAATTTACCAACACCAAGAGTACCAACGACTATACCAATAATATTGGAATCTTTAACTTTTTGAACCATAACATAACGTTTCATTAGCGCACCTCCAGCACGATAAGTATCATCACGACAACGCATGGTGCATGGTTCATATGTGATAATAGATGGACACTGACTATATGTTATAAGAAAATTAGTTAATGCTGCATTTTCTTCACCATTATTACTGTATAGACTTTTTGATGAAGTTCCACCAATATAAAAAAGACAGAAATCTTGAATTTTTTTGCCATCTGGTAAATCTATTGTATCTAATTTCATTATATTTAAATTTTCTATTGAAAGATCATCATTTTTATAGTCTAGATTTGGTGTAAGAATATTTGTATATCCATATTCTTCTTTTAATTTTATTAATATTTCTCCTATAATATTATAAAATATTTATTGTTAATTGTAAAAATATATAAAATATAATAAATATTTGTTATAATTATTAAATAAGATAATTATATATTATTTAATTCATACTTATTTTATAATGATATATAACATCAAATAATATAATAATTGGTTTATCTTTATCATAATTGAATTTTTCATTGAATGATTCACAACAGTGATCAGTATCTATTGGGAAATTACCAAATACGTATTTTACTGGTACTCGTGTTGTACTATTATTATTATTATTATTATTATTATAATAATAATAATAATAATAATAATAATAATAATAATAATAATAATAATAATAATAATAATAATAATAATAATAATAATAATAATAATAATAATAATAATAATAATAATAATAATAATAATAATAATAATAATAATAATAATAATAATAATAATAATAATAATAATAATAATAATAATAATAATAATAATAATAATAATAATAATAATAATAATAATAATAATAATAATAATAATAATAATAATAATAATAATAATAATAATAATAATAATAATAATAATAATAATAATAATAATAATAATAATAATAAAAATAATAATAATAATATAATGTTATACAATAATAAATAAGATTTAAGATATAAAATAAAACATATTATGAATTAGTATTTATTCTTATTTTTATTCTAATTTTATTATTTATTATTAATTTATATGTTTAATTCTGAATGTATTTTTTACCGACTAAGACAAGAATGACCATAATGAATTATCAAATCTGAATTTACATGTTCAGCGGCAACTTCATCAACACAACAACTACCATATGAAGTGTCAGCTAATACATATAAATGAATATCATTTTCTTCTACATTTTCATTTATTTTTTTTTTCAGTAATTCAACAATTGAACTTGAAAGAAATAAAAGTTCGTCTGGAAATTGAAGAGAAACCTTTTAGAAACATTTTATTAATTTTTAATTATTATAAACAATTATGTTAATAATAAATAGAAGTTAATAATAAATAATAATAATAAGTAATAATTTATTATATATATATAAATTATTATATTATAATATATATAATAATTTATAAAAGAAAAAATGGGAATTTGGAATTTGCTTTTAATGTGATGATATCTTTTAATAACAAATAGAAAATAACTTTACTCTCTTATATTTTTCTTTTATTATTATATTTGATGTATTTTCTATATCAAATGTTGTTGATAAAAGTTCCAAATCTTCTTTTAGAGGATATAATTGTGAAATTAATTCATCATTTAATTCGATAGTAGTTTCTAAAACATCTTTTCCATCATTTGCAAATGAAGTTGGTCCATTTAATGTTGTCATTCTTATTGTTAAACAATTTTATATTTTATTATAATTTTTTTTATTGTATTATATATATTTATTTTTGTAAATAAATATGTAAAATTTAAAATTCATTACGTTTTTACAACTATTATTATACAAAGTTCAATATAAGAACATGTTTTTTTTTTTTTTTTAAATTAAAATAATGAAAATAATTTTAACCAATCATGTTATTGAGAATTTTTCTTTAAATTTTTAAATCATAAATTCAAATGATTACTAAAAAAATATGTTATTTAATAATACAATTATTACATAGTTATTTATTTATTTTTAATATGATATTTTATTAAAAAATTAAAAATAATATATAATATTTTTTTTATAATTATTACTTATTTATGATAATTAATTTAAAAAATGATATTCAATTAAACTTTATTATACTAATATTAAATATATATTAAAAAATATTTTTCATTTCTATTTGATTTATTATGAAAAAATTACTGAAAAATGTAATTTATTTATCTTAACACTTAGTTATTTGAATAATTATTACTAAATGTTTTTACAAAAATGCTATTTATTTATTTTAATAACTAATATTTGAATAATTATTACTAAATATTATTACAAAACTGTTATTTATCTATTTTAATAGTTAACTATTTGAAAATTAATTATATATTTCTAGTGGAAGTTAATATACGTGTTTCTTCGTTTTCTTGGTCATAATTCGCTTCAAATGGCTCTGAAGTTTCATTGATATTTTCTATTAATGGAAAGAAGTAATATATTATAACACAGATTATGGTACATTCTATTATCATCCAAAATAAATGGAATAATGGAAATGCTTGTAATACTTGAGCACAATTTGGTATTAATAATCCTTGCATAATTGTTATTGCTAATGGAATATTTGGTAAAGCAGTGTTCAAACATATAGTTCGAGTTTTTTGAGAGTTCAATTTAAAAAACTTCGATACTAATGTTGATATACCAAGACTAATTGAAGTTAAGATTATAGATATTGAATAAATTTGCCAATTTTTTGCAAAAGCTTCAGCATAATCCTTTAAGGCAACTACAAATGAGGTTACTATTGTCATAGCTCCCCATAATGGAATTCCTTTTCGTAACCATGATGCCCATAAAGGTTTATAGTGTTGAATAAGCATACCAGCTGTTAATGGCAATATTAAATATACAATAATACACAATAAGAATACTAGCTGTTAATGGCAATATTAAATAACAACAACAGCATATATATATTGTAAATGTTGTATTATAAATAATAAAATAAAATTATACATAAATGAGAAATTAATACTCTTATAAATATATATACATATATTTAATAAATATTCTGCAAATTTTTTAATATGATCTATTATTATATTTTAATAATATGATGTAATACCGAAAATCTAAACATTTCTGTTCCCAAGTTTGACAAAATAAAATAAATCCACATATAATAAGCATATAATAATGATCCTGTTTTATTATTATTATTTAGTATTTTATAAATAATAATAATAATAAATACACATATAAAAAACAATTATAAATAAATTTAAAACAATTATTTTTATTGAAATAAAAATTCTTTTTTAATATATTTAATTATGCATATTTCTAATTTTTTTTTTTTTTTTTTTTTTTTTTTTTTTTTTTGATTTTGTATATATATTATTATCAATTTAAAATTGGTATAATTTAATATGTGTTAATTATGTTACATTTATATTTACCTAATAATGTTGAAATTAAACATAGACTCTCGGCTAATGCTCTGTCACCCCCTATGTAATATGTAAAAATTGGTGCTATAATGGATCCAGGACTAATAGATACAAGAAATACACTAAATCTTTGATAATTTGTTTGTTTAAATAATATACTAATAGTAATACCTAATTTTTTGTTATATATAATATATTAATAATAATGTTAAAATTATTTAATATAAAATATATGCTATTTATATGTATATTACTTATTAATGGTACTATAATAAATTGACATATTATACCACAGATTATTGATTTTCCATTTTCTTTATTTGTAAATGTTCTTTTTAAAGTATCTGAAATATTTATTATTTTAATTTATTGCATTAATAATAATAATAATAATAATAAAACATCAGTTGCTACTCAAATTATTATAACTCATACTAAGAATTATAATAATAAATTAATAATAATATAATAAATAGATTTTTTGATAATATACATCCTGAAAGATTTAAACCAGATGAAAAAATGAATAAGAATGTAGCTATAATAATTATATAGAATGGTGGACTTAATGAATGCTCCACATTTATTTTTATTGAATTTTTAATGTAGTCATCATAAGAAATATTTGTTTCATTTGTTAAAATATCAAAATGAAGTTCGCTTTTTCCTAATAATTTTTTTTTTAGTGAAAATTTTTTTGATAATTCATAGTTTTCTATTTGTTTCTGTAAAACTGTATTATTGTTTTCTAATGTCAGACTTTGATATCCACTAGGAAAATATATATACGGATTGCTAACCTCAAAATGCTTAAAGTTGTCATTTGATAATAACGTTATATTAATAGGATGAATAGGTATGTTATTTAAATTAATGGAAAAATTAAGATCTGATTCTTCTAATATCAACTTATTAGATTCCAAACAACAAGTATATAGTGATATATAAATATCTTTATGTATATATCTTATTAATATGAGATAATGATACTATAATTTTATAATATTATAATATTAAATACCATATGATTCATCTTTTTTTGAAAGTAATGACGTTGATATATTCTTAATTGTTAATAGATATATTATAAAAATATCTTTTTTTTTTATATTAATTTATATAGAGTTATATTAGTATATTATAGAAATATAGCCATATATAATTTTTAATATTAACAAAAAAGCATTTCTTATTTCATAAAAATATAAATAATAGTATGAAAACCTACATATTATTGATATCATTTGGAGAAATTAACTGAGTAGAAAAGAAAAATTATTATTAATTTTGTTGTTGTATATTTTATGTTATCCTTTTGTATCTTTATTTTTTCTTTTTTTTTTTTTTAATATTTTATAATATTTGAATAAACTGAATAATCATAATATTGTAATATATAAATATATTAAATATTCTATTTATCAAATAAAATATATAATTAAAAATATAACCAACTTTTTTTTTTTTAATTTTATATTATTTGTTTTTTTTTCCCCTAAGTATATTTATGAATATTTTATATTTAAATGGATATTTTATATTTATTCAAACGCTATTATAATTTATATTTTATTTATATTCTATTTATATATTAATTATAATTTATACATTTTTTTTTGAAAAAAAAAAAAACATTGTTTATTGTATTCTTTTTTTTTATTTCTAGGTTTTTTATAATGTATACTCATTTTAATAACTGAAAGTCAATGAGTAACATGGATTAAATGGAAAATATACTTTTTTTTGTGTTAAGTATTATTTAATATTAACACAAAAAAGTAATATTTAATATTAAATATTTTAAAATTTAATATATTAAATTATATTTATACTTTTTAAAATATATAAAAATATCTTAATATATTTATATTATCTTTTTCTTATTTAAATATATAATTAAATTAATTAACCAAATAATTCTAACTAAATAAATAAATAAATAACTAAATAACTAAATAAATAAATAAATAAATAAATAAATAAATAAATAAATAAATAAATAAATAAATAAATAAATAAATAAATAAATAAATAAATAAATAAATAAATAAATAAATAAATAAATAAATAAATAAATAAATAAATAAATAAATAAATAAATAAATAAATAAATAAATAAATAAATAAATAAATAATAAATAAATAATAAATAAATAAATAAATAAATAAATATTTCAGTATATATAAATTTTTTAACCAATTAATGTAAAATCTACTATTAAAAGCAATTAATTTTCATATATGTAAGTTTTTTTTTCCTTTATCATAAAAATTAAAGGAAATAGTTAAGGTTGGTTTATTAAATAATTTATATTTTAAATATATATATTTGACGAAAAAATATTTATTTATGTTTAAATAATGCGCTTAATTAAACTGAAAAAATAAAAATAATAATATAAAATATAATAAATTTATTATAATTAGAAATGGAACAACTACAAACTATTGAACTTCCTGTTGTTGATGATTTTCACACTCACCTTCGTCAAGGTGCAATTACTAAGCTTATTGCAAAACAAGTTAGTGATGGTGGTGTTGGATTAGCATATGTTATGGTACTATTTATTATTTCATTAAAAATAATTATTACTAATAAATTTTGAGATTAACTAAAGGTTTAATAATAATAATTTCTTTTTTAAAAAAATATTCATTATTAAGCCAAATCTTCAACCTCCAATTAAGACAACTGATGAAGCTTTAGAGTACAAAAAATTACTCCAATCTTACAATCCAGAAGTTGAATTTTTAATGACTTTATATTTAACTCCAGATTTAACTCCAGAAGAAATTTATAAGGCTGCTAAAGCTGGAATTGTTGGTAAATTATTTTTTTCTTTTGTTTTTAATATAATAGTTAAAGATAATAATTAAATGACAATATTATAGTTTAAAAAATACTTATTTTCAATATATTATTATTTAATTTAATGTTTAATTTTATTTAGGTGTAAAATCATATCCAAGAGGTGTTACTACTAATAGTGATAGTGGTGTTGAAAGTTACACTGTTTATTATGATGTTTTTAGAGCCATGGAAAAAGTTAATATGGTCCTTAATATTCATGGTGAAGTTCCTAGTAGTCCAGACAATGTATCTATTTGTTTTTTATAAAGATAATAAATATTAAGATAATATATAATATATATTTTTATTATATTTATATATTTGTATGCTATTTTCAATTATTAATTATTATATATAAAAGAATATTTGTGTTATGAATGCAGAAATAGAATTCTTAAAAAATTTAGAGGAATTACATAGAGATTTTCCAAATTTAAAAATTGTTTTAGAACATGCAACAACTAAAGAATCTATTAATTTGGTATATATATTTTTTTCTTTTTTTATTTTTTAAATATATTAAATGTTTAATAAATAAATACAAATGGTTAAAAATGAATAATAAATCAGAATTTACATTAACCTCGAATAATAATTTTATTTTTGAAAATTTTGGTTTTATAGATTAAAAAAATCAATTCACCAAATGTTGCGTGTACTCTTACAGTTCATCATCTTCAATTACTTATAGATGATTGGGCTGGTCAATGTCATAATTTCTGTAAGCCAGTTGCTAAATACCCACAAGATCGTGAGGCTCTTCGTAGTGTTATAAAAGATGGTTAGTATAATAATAAGAGATTATTGTTTGTATTATATATATATATATTTTTTAAGGATAAAATATGATGGTAATTATGAAAAACTTCTAATGAAGACTATAAAAGTATAAAAAAAAAAATGATTTAAATATCCATGTTACTGATTATTATTTAATTAGAGAAAACTTTTTTTAAAAAATTTTGGGAGTGAATAATTAATAAATACATTATTGATATATATTATAATATATTTTAAAAAAGGTCTTCCACAATTCTTCCTTGGTTCTGATTCAGCACCACATCCACGTATTAAAAAAGAAAGTGCAAAAGCTCCTGCTGGTGTTTTTACTACACCAAATATTTTACCATATTTGGCTGATATTTTTGAAAGTTTTGGTTGTTTAGATAAATTACATGATTTTTGTTGTGTTAATGGTAAATATCTATATAAATTTTTTTACTATTTATTTATTTATTTTACTATTGAATACAAAATAACATGTTTATTTTTTGTTAAAAATTTTGATATGTAAATTTAATTATCTAGGTAGAAAATTTTATGGTTTACCACTTAATTTAGATTCTCGTAAAAAGGTTAAATTAGTTAAAGCTCAAAATACTATTCCTGATGAATATCCATATCAAGATGAAAAAGGTCAAACCCAATCGGTTGTTCCATTTTTAGCTAATAAGACTATTAATTGGAAATTATTATAAACTATTTAGTAAATAAAAAACATAAACTCATATGAGATAATAAATCATAATAATTGATTTATTTTACCATATTTAAAAGAATCTGTAATAAATAATTCATTCAATAATAATCTATATTTGTTACAATAATATAATAAATATTATATTGCTCCAAAATATTTTTGTTTATATTTATTAAAATTTTAACAATAGCAAAATGAAAGTTATAACAACATTAACAATAATAACAACAACAATAGGAATAACAATAGCACAATAATAAATAAATAAATAAATAATTATTTAATTAATAATATAAAATAAAAATAAAAATAAAAATAAAAATAAAAATAAAAATAAAAAAATAAAATATAATAAATTAACAACAAATTGGAAATCTAATTAGGAATTAATATAGAGAAAATTATTTTTATTTTGTTGCTTTTATGATTAATATAAGTTATATAAATAATTATGAAAAATTAATGTATAAAAAATATATAATTTTGACAAATATAATTATTTAAATAATACAAATATATTATGTATCCAAAATGTTGTTTTACTATATATTATGTTTGATATATTATTTCTATTTAAACATATATAATATCAATTAAATAATGGTATAAAATTTATGCATTAAAGTTATATATCAATTAAATAATGGTATAAAATTTATGCATAAAACTTATAAGTATAACGTTATAAAAAATAAATAAATAAAATAAATTTATATTGAGTTATATACATAAAAACTATTTAATTTTATTCATCATCCATGCTAAATGAAAGTAATGATTTTTGAGTTTTTGCTTTTTTATGTTTTTTACTTTTTGGTTGTTTCTTATTATCTTTATCATTAATATTGTCCTTTTCGTTTATTTCTTTTAAATTTTTTCTTTTATTCCCTTTAGATGAAGATACTAATTCATTTTCTATTTTTTTTGAAATTGGTTTTCTAAAAATAACTTTTTGAGAAGATGTTTTATCTCGTTTTATTTCATTACCAAAGGTATATTCATTATAGTCAATATCGGTATTTTTATAACCATTATGAATTTTATTTTTTTCTGTTTCTTTATAATTTTTATCATATGCTTTTTTATTATTTTGAAAAATTTTATTAAATCTGGAATCTTCAGTTTCTTTTTCTTTAGAATTTTCATTTTTTTCTTCTTCGGAAAGTTCTATTAATATAATATAATATTCAATTTTAATAATAATAATAATAATAATAATAATAATAATAATAATAATAATAATAATAATAATAATAATAATAATAATAATAATAATAATAATAATAATAATAATAATAATAATAATAAATAGTATTAATACTAATATAATAATATATTATCACTATTATATTAAATTTTTAAAAATATTTTCTATTAATAATTTACTTTTATCAGGATTATTGAGAAGATATTGTTCCATTTCTTCCTTTGAAAAATCTTTTCCTTCATTTAATACAACAATTTGAGGTTGTTCATCGTCTTCATCATCTTCATTCTTTTTTCTTTCTTTTTTCAATTGTTCAATTTCTTTTTCACTTCGCTCTGGCTTTGATTGTAAAAAATTTTGTAGAAATTTTGGTTTTTTATCTATACAATATATAATATAAAATAATATAGTACATACATATTAATATTATTTTATTAGCGTTATAAATATTTTTTAATATTGACTAAAATTATTTTTTTATTTTGTATTTTATTCATTTTCTTATATTTATTACATTTTAATTAAATCTTTATTTATTATATTTAACATATTTAACATAATATTTGTTTAATAACATAATATTTCTTTAAATTGCTATTATTAACAATATTAAAAAAATTATATAATTATTATTATATATATCATTTAATATAAATAATTTATATTAAATTTAAATATTAAATTATTTTATTGATATACCAATAAATGATAAAGATTGTCTATATTGATATGAAGATCTTTTTTCACTCATAATAATTCTATTTATTGAAATTTCTTTAAAGAGAAGTATATTTTTTAAAATATTCAATATATTTTTTTTGTATAATTTAATGTATGAAACTCATATTTATATAAAAACAATGATAATAACACGTGAAAGAATTCCTTTTTTAAAATTTTGTATAGATTATTTATTGGTAATGATTGGTTTATTATATGATTTTTATTATAATTATATGTATATTTTTTTTTTTTTTTTTTGAATTTAATATTAAATTTGTATTTGTATTAAGTGGAACTTTTAAAATTTAAATTTTAAAAATATTCAATATTACCATATTATTAATATTTTTTCCTTATCCATAGTATTTATTGGTTTACAATTAACTTTTTTCTTTAATATCAAAATCAAATTTCATAATTCATTTTTCTTACGTTGTTCTGGATTGAAAAAAGCAAATACTATCTGTTTTTTTTTTTTAATATTTAAATAAGGAAAAATTAATAACACACCGTTTGGTATTCATTTGATATTTAGGTAAAATATATTTAGTATAAATTAATTAGAATTTGAAGATGCTTTTTTTAAATTATATATATTAATTAGAATTTGAATATGCAATTTCTCAATAATATTTAATATATTTTTTTATCTTACTTCAAAATATAAAGTTCTATTAAAATATTACAATTTGTTATTAAATATAGAATATTTAATTTTAAACTATTATATCATTAATTTAATACCAAAAAATTAGATAATAACTGACAATTAATAATATTTTTAATTATTATTTAATAATTTATACCTGAAAATTTCATTTATTTTTTAATAATTTTATATATTCACATTAATTTTATTATATATATATATAAAATAAATTATTTTTTTTTTCAATAAATTATTCTATTATTTTAATTAATTAAAAAAAGAAATCAAAATGGCAAAACCAAGTAAGAAAGAAGATATCAACAGAAAGGACATTAGTCCTGAAGTTTTGAAAAAAATGAATAAATACAACAGAGGACAAAGTGGTGAAATAAAGTCAATTAGTGATAAAAAAGTTAAAGGAAACATGAAAAAATTTGAAAGAAAAAATAAAGAAGCAGCTTTTAAATCTGTTCAATCTGAATTACTTTTAACTGAGGAAGCAGGGTAAGTTTGTATAAAATATATTATAAATTTCATATTTGAATAAATAATAATTGCTATATAATATTATTATTAAAAATTTATTATTAATAAATTTTTATTAAATAAATTTTAATTAATTTTTAAAATTATAAAATTATTATTATTATTTTTTTTCGAAATGTATAATGAAATATATATATATGTATAAAACAAAAATTGTTAATGTATTATTAAAAATTAGTTATTTGGAAGCTGAAGGAATGGAAAAAACATATAAATTCACACAAGACCAAATAAGAGAAAATGTCGATCTTAGTACTCAAGCTAAAGTAAGTAAATAAGTATTATAACATATTAAAAAATCATTGATTTAATAAAGTCAAAATTCTAAAATGAAATATCTCTTTTAAAAAATTTTTTTAAAAGATGTTTAATTTAGAACTTGATACTTTAGGTCCATATACATTTGATTATACTAGAAATGGAAGGTTATTATAATTTTAGTAATTAAAGTTTTTAAATATAAAATTATGTTTATTCGATAATAATCATTATAATTTCTTTAAATAGAGATATGCTTATTGCTGGTAAAAAAGGTCATATTTCAACTTTTAATTGGAAAAATGGTAAATTAGGTTGTGAATTATTTTTAAATGAAACTGTTAGAGATGCTAAGTATGCATAACATAATAGTCTTTTTTTTTTTTTTTTTTTTTTTTTTTTTTTTCTTCATAATATTTAAAATAATTAAAATATAAATAATATATAGTGTATTAATAATTATATTATATATAATATTTGTCTTAAATGTTATAAATTGAAACAAAAAAGATGGCTTCATAATGAAACTATGTTTGCAGTTGCTCAAAAGAAATATACATATATATATGATTCAACTGGTATGGAACTTCATTGTCTTCGTAAACATACTGAAGTTAATAAGATTGAATTTCTTCCATATCATTTTCTTTTAGTTACTATAGGTAATGCTGGTTGGTTAAAATATCAAGATACATCCACAGGAAATAGAGTTGCAGAATTTAATACTAAACTTGGAAGATGTGATTGTATGGTACAAAATCCATATAATGGTGTTATTAATCTTGGTCATTCAAATGGTAAATTAGGTTTTATTTTTAATATTATTATTATTAATATCAATATCATTCTATTAATTATTAATATTAATAATAATAATATTATTATAATTATTTTAATTTAATTTGTTTATATTTTTAATAACAATCAAAATGTATTTATATCAATTTAATATTAAAAATAATTATTTTATTCAATAAAAAATGATATAATATATTTTTTAGGAACTGTAACTTTATGGTCACCATCAATGTCATCACCATTAGTAAAAATGCTTTGTCATAAATCACCAATACAGTCTATTGCTATTGATAATGGAGGATAGTAAGCATTTAATATTAATAACAATTATAATAATTATAATAATTTGTTTAAAAATAAAAAAATAAAAAATTAATTTATCAATAGTTATATGGCAACTGCTGGTTTAGATTCAAGAGTTAAAATATGGGATTTGAGAACTTACAAAGAACTTCAAAATTATTTATCACCTACTCCAGCATCCTCATTATCTATTTCACAAAAAGGTCTATTAGCTATCGGTTTTGGACCACATGTTAATGTAATTTATTTTTATTTTTTTTTTATTTTTTTTTTATTTAGTTTATTAAATTTATTATTAGTGATAATAATGATTATAATAACAATACTAATATTAAAATAATATATATATATTTATAGGTTTGGAAAGACGCATTTAAAGAAAAACAAAAATCACCATATATGTCACATTTACAACCATCTTGTTCAATAAAGACCGTAAAATTCTGTCCATTTGAAGATATACTTGGCATTAGTCATGATAAAGGCTTTTCAAGTATTGTTATACCAGGTTCCGGTGAACCAAACTTTGATAGTTTAGAAGCTAATCCATATGAAACTGTTAAGCAACGTAGAGAGAAAGAAGTTCATGATCTTCTTGAAAAAGTAAATATATTAATATTTCAAATATTTTAAATTCCTTTATATATATTGAATTGATAACTAATTGATATAAAACTAATAAAATTTTTAATAAAATTACAAAAAAATAGCTTCAACCAGAAACTATTGCTCTTAATCCAAACTTTATTGGTAGTGTTGATCGTGCATCTAAGGATATAATTATTGAAGAAAAGAAATTAGAATGGGAGGTAAATAATTTATTATATTTAAATTTATAGACACTATTAGATAATATAATTTAATTAATTAATATCTTCAATATTTTATTTCTATATATTTCTATATATTGTATATATAATTTAATATAAATTAATTATTCTTAAAAGGCTGCACATCCCAATGAAAAATTTGAACCAAGAAAAAGAACTCGTGGTAAATCTTCTTCACTTCGTCGTTATCTTCGTAAACAAACTCATGTTGTAGATGAAAAGAAGGTAAATAATTACATAATATTATTATATAAATGT
>MCFG01000086.1:0-40000 GCA_002104895.1 Anaeromyces robustus | reverse complement strand
ATAAATTTCTGTTGCAGATGGTGTACTTTCAGATGTACCAATTTTATTATCTCTATTACCATTTTCGTAACCATGTATCCTTTTTTGATCTCTTCCATTAGTACTATTCTTTCTTAATTGCACTGAGGATTCTCTTTCATGAAATGGTCTCATATTCATTCTTGATCTTTCCCGGTCATGATACATATAATAATCTCTATCTCTATCTCTATATTCATAATTACCTCCTCTATCTCTATCATTTCTATCATGATCTCTATCTCTCGATGAATAACTACTAGAATCCATATGGTTTAACATCATAGATCTATTATAACGATAATGGTCTCTATTATCATACCTACTATATATTTTATCGCGGTCACGATCACGGTCACGATCACGATCTCGTTCATGATCACGGTCACGATCATAATTTCTATAACAATTTCTGTTATAGTATCTTGTTCTATCGTGTTCTGATAAATCACGGTTTCTTCTCTCTGAACTTATATCCCAACGATCGTGATGCCTATTGTTTCTATCGAAGACAGATGATCTTGAATTAGAATAGTAATGATTAGAATACCAATTATGATCTCTATCTCTACCTCTATCACGTTCACGATCTCTATCACGATCTCTTTCACGATCTCTGTAACTATAATCATGATCATGACTACGAGAAACTGATATACTTCTTCTACTATGTGTTCTACTTCTTGTTTGACTTCTACTGCGATGACCTGATGAATGTGAACTATGACTTCTTGATAAAGTACTTTGAGATCTGGAAGATGAACGACTTGAAAGACGGCTTCTACTTCTACTTCTTCCACGACTTCTACTTCTACTTTCAGATCTACTTCTTGATCTTGAACGACTTCTTGTTTCGGTTCTACTTCTTATTCTGCTACGACTTCTGCTACTACGGCTACGACGACTTGACCAACTATATGATGAATCTTCACTACTTGACATACTTCTTGTAGAACGGCTTCTAGTTGGTGAAATTGATCGAGACATACCTCTAGAATATTTTTTAGAATAATGAAAAGATGATTTTGATTTTGAATAATTACTACTATATGATTTATCATCTGATCTATTATAACTTGATATATTGTTATCGTTGCCGATTGCTGAAGTTGATATAATTTCTACATTTATCAAATTATCCTTTTCAGGATTTTTTTCTTGATTTTTATTAAGACGATCAGAGTTTACTAAATCTCTATCTGGATTGGCTGGATCATATGGTATGGATGTTAAAGAATATTTGTTTGAAGAATCATTATTATTATTATTATTATTATTATTATTATTATTATTATTATTTGTTTGAGGTTTTATTTCTGGTTTAACTTTTTCTATTATTTTTGATGTTTCTTCCGGTTTTAATATAGCAATATTTTTATTACTTTCAGTTAGTCTATCTGCTGTATTCAATAAATTATTATTTGTTTCTTTATTATTAACACTAGAAATATTTGAAGTATCTTTTTTGTTTTCTTCTTTATTGTTTGCTATTATTAATGGGACTTTGACATTTGAATCATTTATTTTATCTTTATTTTGCATTGTATATATAGTATTTGAATTTGAATTTGAATTTTCTTTTGAAATTATATTTGAATTTAATGGTAAATTTTTTGTTTTTTCTATTTCTAATGTTGATATAGAATTATTGGCATTTCCATAATTTGTTTGTGATATATTATTCTTATTCTTATTATTATTGATGCTATTATTAATAATAATATTATTATGATTATTATTATTATTATAATTATTACTATTACTATTATTATTATTATTATTATTATTATTATTATTATTCTTAATAATATTATTATTATTCTTAATACTATAATCAAATATAATTTTATTTTCATTATTCTTATTTATTGAACGATCTTGAGAGTTGTACTCATTTTTATTTGATGAATTTTTATGATTATTAATTTTATCCTCAAATGGTTTATTTTGTTCTAATTTTGTTATAATCGAATTATTATTTAAATTATCCTTTATACCTGTTTTATCATAATTATTTTTATTTGAATTATTATCCATTGGTTTTTCATCTCTTAATTCTATATTTTCTTTTAGTTTATCATAACGACTGCTAATTGATGATCTATTATTTGTATAATCAGATAATCCATTTGATTTTTCTTTTTTATCGAACAATTTCGAATCTGGGCGTAAGTTTTCTATGTTGTTTTTATAGTAATTATCTTTTGTACTTTTTTGATCTTTTGTTTTATAATCGTCATATTTATCATCATCTAAAATTTCTTTTGGACTATAATACATTTTTCTTTCTTCATTAATAATATAATCTTTATCATATAAATAATTTCTATATTCTTTTGAATCTTTATTAATATTTTTATCAAATCTTCTATTATAATCATTACTCTTTTTATTATCTTTTGAAATATTTAACGATTTTTGATATTTTTCAAATAATGGTTTATTTTCCTTCGGATTATCTAATGAATCAGTATGCATTGAATTTGTATTACTTTTTGATTTATAATAATCAGGTTTTATTTCATTCTTTCTTTCATTTGGTATCTTATTATTATTATTATTATTATATATGTTAAAATTCAAATTCTTTACATCTTTCGAAGAATCAAACTTACTATTATCATTATTTTTATTGTATTTATTATGATTATCATTATTAAATTCATCTATTTTATTTTCAGAAAGAATAATTTTAGATTTTTGTAAATATTCCGTTTCTGATAATAATAATGGAAATTTACCTTCATTCTTTGTTTCTTTATTATTGGTTCCTTTTTCTAATGAGTTTAATAAAGATTTATCTTTTAATATACTTTGATTATAACTTAAATCTTTAAATTCTTTCATTTTACTTTGAGAAAGTTCCAATTCTCTTTTTCTTTCAAGTTCACGTTCTTTTTCTCTTTCACGTAATTCTCTATCAACAACTTCTTTTTCTTTGTTCTCACTAAAGTCAATATTAAAATCTATACCCATTAACATTAATGGATCATTTAATGGGAAATGCGTTGCATTTGTTGTTGAAGAAATACTTGGGGTTAATGATGCTAATGGGAAAGATGATAATGATGTAGAGAACAAATTTGACTTTTTTGAAGATTGCTCATTAGTATTTTTATTATTATTCGTAGAGAGGGAGGACATAGGGTTTGATGATAATGATGAATATTTTAAGTCATTTAATTTTTTATCCAACGATGATAAATTATCATTGATATCATTGTTTAAATTCTTATTATCATTATTATTTAAAGATGAAGATAATGATGTTGTTGATTCATAATTATCTAATGATTTAATTCGTGTAGAAGTTGAAGGGATAATTGGTTTACTAAATAATGAGAATGAATTGCTTTTATTTGTATTTGCGGCAATAGAGTTAATTGATGATCCTCTTTTTAATTTATAATCTCTTAAACTAACTTTTCTTACATTTGTATGTGTGTTACTTGATGAATTTTGACGATCTGACATCTCAACATCTTCGTTATTAGTTTGTGTTGAATTTTTAGTATTATTATTGTTGTTATTGCTATTATCCGATATTTCACTTTTTACTGTTGTTGATTCTTCATTATTCTTAATTTCTTTATTTTCTTTTTTCATTGTTAATTCAACATTGTTTACATTATTTTCTGCTTTAATTTTTTTCTGATTTCCTGAATCATAATTATTATTTAAATCTAACTCATTACTTTCACGTTTTCGTTTTATTTTTATTTCGTTATCATTATTATTATTATTATTATTATTGTTATCCACTTGATTTTGTTTCTCTTTATCTACCTTTACATTAAAATCAATATTTTCATTTTTATCATTTTTAGAACTATCTGATTTAATTGAAGATTTTCTAATTTTTTTAGATATTTTTGTTTTACCTTCTTTCTTTTTAACTGAACTATTTGAATTTTTTACATAATTATTTGTTTCTGAATAATCAGACCTTGTTTCAATATCTATATTCATATCATTGTTTTGTTCATCTATATTCATTCTATTATCATCCTCAGGTTCATCAAATAATTGTTTTAAATATTCTGTATTCTTTTCATTTTCAATTTCAATTTTACTTTTTTCTTTCTTAACTTTTTGATTTTCATATTTATTATTAATATTTTCTTCCAATTTAATTTTCTTTAAATTTTCTTTTTCATTTATTTCTTCAGAAAACAATTGATTTTTTAATTTATTAATTTCTTCTTGTTTTGATTTTTCTTTTTCATTATTTATGTTAGATTTTAATATTTCTGATTTCTGAATTTTTTCTTCTTGTTTCTTTATATCTAATTTCTTTCGTTTTTCTTCTTCTTCTTTTATTTGTTGTTCTTTATAATAATTTTTAATCCACATTTTCTTTCCACCTTTGGGTTTATGATTCTTAACAACATTTATATTTTTTTTTAAATCATCCTTTTCAAATGAACTATCTATATTTTTTTTATTATTATTAATATTTCTATTTTTATTATCTACTTTTCCTTTCACTACTAAATTCTTATTTTTTGATTTTGTTGTTGCATTTACAGAATTACTTTTTTTTCGTTTACTCGATATACGCTTTATCCATTCACTTAATGTTTCATCTATAATAAAACTTTTACTATTATAATCCCCAAATAAGTTTAATCTTCTATAATATTTTGAATTTTCATTTAATAAACTATCTATTATACAATTTGAATTATAACGTATTGTTGATGAAGAGATTTCTGAATCTCTAGATTCTTCTTTCAAATCTCCACAAATACAAGGATAACCAAACCATCTTTCATTATTATAACTAACTGCTGTTGATAATATAATTTCTTCACCTTTTTTTATATCTTGTGATGAAATTACTGCTAATTTTAATTTATACTTTTTTTCTTTTTCTACTTGATTATTTGAATTATTACTCTTTTCATTATATTCTGGACAAATAATACTTTGAAGTTGAGCATTAGGACTTTGAGACATATTACTTCCTTCACAATAAAATCTTATAAATCTTCCATCATTTCCAAATTCTCTACTATCTACAATTAATGAATCTAATTCTTTTGCAGGATGAATAAATATAAATGGATCCATTATAAAGCATGAACTTTTATGAGGTTTATTATTATCATTTACATTGTTATTTGAATTTATGTTATTTAATGTATTATTTTCATGTTGATTTTCATTGATCATTATATTATTAAAATTGCTGTTGTTTGATATATTATTATTTTGTTCATTAGTGTCATTATGATAAAATGAATATATATTATTTATATTTGATTTATACTTTATATTTCCTTTAATATCACATAAATAAGTATTTTTTGGGATATCCGCTGCTGCAAATAGCCCATAATGATTAAATTCATGATCATATATAGAAATTCTTGAAGATATTGGACGAACAGTCACTGATGCTTTTTGAAATTTTTTTGGTATATAGATTAAGGAAGTATTTGTATTATCAATATCAAATAAACAATCATCATTTTTCAAATTTTTATTTTTTAGTTTACAATTATTAATCTTAGAAGATATAAAACCTTGAATATCTTTATTTTCAAAAATATTATTTTTAATTATTGTATAATTTTGTGCATAATATTCATATGATTTTTGAAAGTTTACAGATTTTAATAAATTTCTATCTGTATTCTCTGGACTAATTTGGCGTGAATTCTTATTACTTTTTCCTTCATTTTTTGCTTGTGATTTTGTACGTCCATGTCCTAGTTCACGAGATTTTCTCCCTGATTGATTAGATGGATATGATGATCTCGGTTCTTTTTTTGTTGAATGAATTTTTGGCGGCCTTCCAACATTATGCGGTGAAGAAATAATCATGTCTTTTTTAGATTTATTTTGCTTTTTAATTGTTATAATTTTATTTTTCTTTATATATATATATTATAATATATTATAAATATAATACATTAATACCTTTGTATCTAATACAATAAATAATTACTATATTTTTTAATAAATAAATTTTAAAAAATATTAAATAGTTATACTTACCTTTTGATTATTTTGTTTTGGAGCACATTCTTCACAAAGATAATGCTCTGGAAGTTGATTACCATTTGCGGTTACACATTTTACATGTTGCCAAACAAAACATTTTTCACATTGAACAGTATATCCATCATCATCTGAACTTCCACATATACATCGAATTACTCCGTCATCAATATTTTCTTCCAATAATCCATCATCAATATTATCTTCCATTAGTTTTTCATTTATTTAAAAAAATATGTGTATACTTGTGATGAAATTTTTTTATTCAACTATTATATTTAAATTATGAAAATATTTGTAAATTATATATAAAATTAAAAAGTGATTAGTAATATAATTGTAATAATGATAATAATAATAAAGAATTTAATAAATGGCAATAAAATGAACATGAAAAATTAATTCATCTAAAGCCTAATTATTTAATTAAAAATGTTAAAAGCATAATAATTATAAGAATAACATTAATTTCTCACACTAATGTATAAATATGTTATAATAATTATTTATTTCTTTATTTTTATTTATTTTTTTTTGTTAAATTATGAAATTGTCAAATATTTTTAAAATAGATTATATTAAAATGTAAAAATTAGATTATGTTAAAATGTAAAAAATAGATTATATTGAAATGTAAAAATATATATATTTAATGATTAATGTCATTTTTAATATAATATATATTTATTTTAAATATTATTGTTACTTCACTGTTTTATTATTATCATTATTTATTTCATAATATTTGCTTACAATCAAAATATAACTGATTAACAAAAATATATGATTGATCTTGAAAAATGTATGAATTGTGATTATATATTATATTCAAAAAAAAAAAAAAATATATATATATATATATATATATATACATATATACATATATATATATTTTTTTCAAATAATAATAATTAATTTATAATTAATACAATTTTTGAATCATATAAAATTTAATATTTAAATTTATTCAATTGAATAGATAAAAACATTGAATAGATTAAAATAAAATATAAAACTGTATAATTATACTTTTTCATTAAATAAAAATCTATTTATTTTAGATTTAATATATATTACAATATTATTTAAGGAAAAATAATTAAAGTAATTATTATTTAATTCAAAATTAAATAATATTATTATTAATATTCCTTTTTTTTTTTTTTTATTTGGATAATATTTCAATGAAAGTGTTTTTCATTAAAAATATATATGATTGTATTCACTTATATATACCTTTAAACATTTTAATCTTAACAATTTACTAATAAAAAAAAAAGATGGATTTATATTATTATAAAAAATATATCAAAATATTATATATATTTACCTGTCTAAAATGATATTAACTTGATTAAAAGAAAAGATAATTCTTTTTATATGTCTATTATTTTTGTTTGTACAAAATTGACAATTATATTTATTTATATATGTATATATTATATGGCTTTCATTAAAATTGTTAAATAATATGTTCCTATTGTTATTGGTAATTATGCTATTATTATTTTTTTAATTATCAAATATTGAAATGTTTTAATATTGGTATTTAAGTTTTAGTATTTTCAAAAATCCATAATATTTACAAATCTAAATTTTGTAAAAAAAAAAAAAAATACAAGCTGAGATATAATATTAATAAAATTTCTTCTTTATTTATAATAAATAAAAATTTTTAAAAATTTTTTATGTATTTTAATTATTATTGTTAATTCTTCCCAATATATAATGGAAAAAATATTATTTGTTTAAAAAAAAAAATCACTTTTTATTAATAATAATATATTAATATAATATAATATAATATAGTATAATATAATATAATAATATAATATAATAAATCTGTATATATAAATATTTAAATTCATATAAGAATTTTTATTAATTTTAAATTGTTATTTTTTAACAATATTAAATCTATATATTCAAATTGTTGGTCTAAATCTTTAAGATATAAATGTTGTAACATCGATATAAAAGCAATATTTTCAGATATAGATAATGTAAAAGGAACAGAAGATAATAAATGCGAAGTATAATAAATTATCCTTATAAAATTAATAATAGTACATGTATAAATAATAACACAAAAATTTCATATGTTGACTTGGATGAATATTGGGGTATTGAAAATGGATTATGGTGTAAAAAAGATTTTTACAAATAATAATGATAATTCAGATAGTTATTGGAGTATTCAATATGGATATAGATATGGATATTGTTCAATAAATAATACTAGTATAATTTATAGTAATAGAAATGGTCATTGGGGAATAGAGAATAATCAATGGTGTGGTCTAATAGATTATAATGATAAAATTGATCTTACCAAACTATCAAAAAACCTTTAATTTTTAATGATTATAATTTTGAAGATCACAAGAAGTATCTATTAGTTTTGAAAAATCTATTGAAACGTTAGAATATTGTAAAAATAGCAATATTAAAATATGAGATCATACATTAGTATGACATACTCAAACACTAACATTATATTTTTAAAAAAAAATTATGATGATAATTCAGATTATGTTATTTTAGAAGTTATGGAAATTTAAATGGAAAGTTATACTCGATAAGTTATACAATTTATTCAATATTATTATCCTGGGGTTATTGATACATTGTTATCTAATGAAGTAATTAGAGTTAATGATACATTGTTATCTAATGAAGAGTTATATGAAAAGCAACCAAATCAATATAAAAAGTTTTTGATGTATTATTTACAAGTCATTGTATTTAGTCTACAAGATAATTATTTATTTTATGGTACAGATTCTACAAAAAGATGGTTATAGGATAAAAATTTAAGAATAATAATTATTCTATTTTAGAAACTTTAAAAATATTATTATAATAATTATAATAAAAAATAATTAGAAACTATTTATCTTTTTTTATATATATATATAATATAAATAATTAAAAATTACAACTATAAATAAATTATAGAATTTTTTATTAACAAAATATTTTATATGTATTATTTATCATAAAATATATTGAATTTAAATAATAATAACAGTTTTTACCTTTTTTCATTTTTATTAAAAAAATTTATTAATAATAGTTATTAAATTTTAATATTAAATATTAATATAGTTATTAAAATTTTTATATTTAAAAATAAATTTGATGTAACATAATAATATTAGATTATTCTTTATGTGTATATACATATAATTAAAAAATTAAAAAAATATAAATTAAGATATATATATATATATATATAATAAAAAAGAATAGATCAATTAATTATATAAAATATTTTTTAATAAAAAATTCAATAATTTATTTATATTTGTAATTTTTAATTATTTATATATATTATATGTAAAAAAAAAGATAAATCTTTTCTAATTATTTTTTATTATAATTATTATAATAATATTTAAAAGTTTCTAAAATACAATAATAATTCTTTTTTCTTAAACCTATATTCTAAAAACGTGTTTTTGTAGAATTTGTATTTAAAAATAAATAATTATCTTGTAAATCAAACACAGTGATACTTCCAGTATTAACACCATATATACTTGTAATTATATATCAACAACTTTTATATAATAAATAGTTATTTTAATAAAAATATATATATAAGTTTAGATATGAAATATTGTTTTCATTTTTTCCTTTTTTTTTTTTTTTTTTTTTTTTTTTACTAATATTTGGCATTTAATTATTGGTAAATTTAATTCTTATACATTAATAATAAAGTTAAGTTTATTTTTTTATTTTTTATTATTAATAATATTAAATGTTAAATCTTCCCATTAATTTATTATCCCATATATTTTTTTTAGTTATATATAAATAAAAAATATTATTAAAGTTTAAATTTGATTAGATAATATAAAATATAGAAAAGAAAAAAAAAAAAAAAAAAAAAAAAAAAAAAAAAAAAAGAAAGAAAAAAAAAGAAGAAAACAACATAATTAATTCTTTAATTTTATTATTATATAAATAATGGAAATAGTATATTTATTTTATCAAACGTTTCTAAAAGATGTTTTAAATTAATATAAAATATATAAAATATTTTTAGACATAATCAAAAGAAGTTTTTTTAAAGGTAAAAAAAAAAAAAAATTAAAGATTTAGTTTAGAAAAAATTTATAATAAAAAAAAATATATATATCATAAAAGAAAAAAAGAATAAAAGAATAAACAAAAATTTAGTTCTTTCTTTTTATTTAATATATTTTTTTATTTATTGTTAAATAAAAAGTTTTATTATATATATATAAATATTCATATGAGGTTAATTAAAATCTTAAAATAAAATTTAATTAGTTTTATATTTTTATTTTAAAATGATTTGATTAAAAATTTTTAGATATTGTATATATTTTTTTTTTTTTACAATAATTTAAATTAATATTTAAAAATTTAAACTTTGAAAATTAAATTAATTAATAATAAATTAATTAATTTTATTTTATTTTATTTTTTTTATAAAGTAATACTAATATTATGTAAAACTTTTTTTCTTCTAAATCATTTTAAAGTATTAAAAAGTAATTCATTTGTTAATTATAATATTAAACAAAATTCTTTTCTCAGAAAAAAATAAAAAAAAGTGCTAATTTACATTATTTAAATAATTAAAAATATTCATTTTTATATTTAAAAGGTAAGATATTATTATATATAATATTTATAACAGTATGTTTAATAATCATATAAATATTAAATAATTATGTTGAATATATTAATAGTTTTATTATTATTTTTGTTATAAAATATTTTTATTTTAAATATATATTATATAGACTTCATTTATACTGTGTATTACATATTTAAATAAAGTGTAAATTTTTATTTAATATAAACAAGGGGGTTATTAAATAATATTTGATATTTTTTTTAATCTTTAATTAAAAACCATTAGAATTAAAAAATGAGATTTAAATATATTTCTTTATTGTTTGGTGTTTCATTTTTAACTATATCAAAAGAATTATTTTATACAAATGCTGAAAAAATAAATACAGATAAATCACCAGCTGACCAACAAAGTGAACTTAGAAGTGATAAAAAAGATTTAGGATATTGTTGTGTAAGATTGTAAAAAATTTAAAATAAAAAAAAAAAAAAAAAAAGGAAAAAAAAGGAAAAAAAAGGATATAATAATATAAAGTGATTAAAAAGAATAAATATTTTTGTTAAAAAGAAATTATGGTAATTAATAACTATATTTATGTATATATATAGTTTCAAGGAACTATATCAGATTCATGTTGTGAATATGAATCAGTTGAAACTATGAATAAAGAACTCTCTTCAACATTAAATGAATTAGTTCAAACAACATTTTTCCGTTATTATAAGGTTTTTATTTAATAATAATAATAATTACTACTACAACTATTATTATTATTATTAATATTAATAATTATGAAAAATTATTTTTTTTATTTCATAAAAAAAATTATATGATTGATTAATTAATATATTAGGTTGACTTATGGAAAGAATGTCCATTTTGGCCAGATGCTGGTTTATTATGTACTAGTGAACGTTGTTCAGTTCCGTCAGTTGAAAAGGTATGTAACTCTAATAATAATAATAATAATAATAATAATAATAATAATTTTATCATATAATTAATATATTATTATTTTATATTTTTGATTAAAATATTTATATTGCTATATTTTTTTTATTACAATTTTTTATTTATATTTTATTTTTTTTCATAAATAATGAAAAATAGAACAAAATTCCAGAAGAATGGAGTATGGAAAGTCTTAGTAAAGTTGAGAAATCATCTATATTCAGTAGTTTATCATCATTGAATGCTTGTGATTATTCATCAAAAGATTTTTGTATTTTTGATGAAGAATCAGAAGGTAATAAATTAATAAAACTATATATTAAATAAATAATAAAATATTTTTTCATTAAATTAAAAAAAAAATAAACATATAAAATGTAATAAAAAAAAATTTTTTTATCTAATTTATTTTTATTTTTTTTATTTTTTTTTAAATTATTGTAAAAAGGTTTGAGATATGTTGATTTACCAACAAATCCAGAACGTTTTACAGGATATCAAGGTGAACCAGCAAATCGTGTATGGGCTTCTATTTATAAAGAAAACTGTTTTGGTGTACCAAGTCATAATAAAGAAGCAGAATCTTGCTCAGAAAAACGTGTTTTCTTTAAATTAATTTCAGGTATTTTTTATGAAAATAAATAAATAAATAAATAAATAAATAAATAAATAAATAAATAAATAAATAAATAATAATAATAATAATAATAATAATAATAATAATAATAATAATAATAATAATAATAATAATAATAATAATAATAATAATAATAATAATAATAATAATAATAATAATAATAATAATAATAATAATAATAATAATAATAATAATAATAATAATAATAATAATAATAATAATAATAATAATAATAATAATAATAATAATAATAATAATAATAATAATAATAATAATAATAATAATAATAATAATAATATATAATTGTTATAACTAAAAATATATAATATTATAAAAAATATTTTATAATTAATGTAATTATGCTTTTTCAGGTCTTCACACATCTATATCAACACATGTTTGTTATGACTGGCTTGATGTTAAATCTGGAGTTTGGGTATAAATTTATTTTTAAATTATTTTATTATTAAAATTTTTTTAAAATGTTTGTTATTTCAAAAGTATTCATATTCTTTTTATTTTTTTCTTTTTATTTACTTTATTTTTAATTAATATTATTATTATTATTATTATTATTATTATTATTTTCGGATATAAATAAAGTCTCCAAATCTTGATTGTTTTATATGGAAGATTGGTAAATTCCCAGATCGTATAGAGAATTTATATTTAAATTATGCAATTTATATTCGTGCAATTAGTAAGATATCAAATTATTTAGAAAAGTATCATTATTGTAATGGTAGTGAAGAAGAAGATTTGAAAGTTACAGTAAGTATTTCAATAAAAAAAATTAACATTTATGATATAGTTATTTTTTTAATTAATTATTGATTATTAAATATATTATATTATAATTTAATTTAATTATACTTTTCTTATATTTAAAAAAAAACTAATAAATACTTTTTTTATTTCTTTTTTGTTTCATTCAATAAATAGAAATTAATGAAGAAAGTAACATCAATTGCAAATCAATATCCACCTACTTTTGATGAATCTAAATTTTTCAGTTCATCTGAAACTAGAGTAAGAATTATTTAAAAAAAAAAAATAATGATATATTAAATTATTTAAATTTATTTTTAAACTCAAAGAAGAGAATCTACTCTCTTGTTTTATTTATTATTAAGAAATTTATTTTTAATTTTTATTTAATTATATTATTAATAAAATATATAATGTAATATACATTTAATTATAATTGAATATATAAAAAATAATATTAATAATAATCAATAGGATTTAATTGATGATATAAGATTCCAATTTAGAAATGTATCACGTATTATGGATTGTGTTTCATGTGAAAAATGTCGTTTATGGGGAAAAATTCAAATTACTGGACTTGGTACTGCTTTAAAAATTCTATTTTCTTTAGACAAGTACATATTATTATATATATTATATATTATAATAATTAATTAATTTAACAAAATATAATTATTAATTTAAAATTAATTTTAATTTGATTTATTTATTTTTATTTTTAATTTTATTTAAAAAATCAAATAATAAATATATTTTATGAAACACACACATATATATATATATAAAGAGAAATTGATGGTATTTCACTTAAAAGAACTGAAATTGTATCATTAATTAATGCTTTTGCAAAACTTTCTAGTAGTTTAAATGTTATTGATGAATTTAGAGATATGTGGAGAAAACGTGATGAAAAAGGAATGAAATTAGTAAAAAGAAAAATTGAAGAAATAGCATCAACTATATCTGATAAATTAAAATTAAATGATTATACCATTAAAGCAAAATCATTTACAATATCGAAATTTGATTATGTATTAACTAAAATTCAAGAATTTTTAAAAGATCAAAATCTTATGGATGATTCTGATAATGATGACAGAAATAGAGTTATTTTATTAATAGGTGGAGCATTTATTACTATTCTTATTGGTGTATTACTAGTTCTTAGACTTATTTATAATATTATTTATGAAAAGTTTATTCATAAACATCAACATCATCATACTAAACATCACCTTCATCATCATCATAAACAACCACATCATTTAAAAAATGTTACTGCATTTAAAAAAGAAAACTAAAAAATTTATATATATATATATTAATATATATTTTTTTCATATATATTTTTATATTTTTATTACATGAAGAAGGAGGAAAAAAAATTAAAACTTTTTTAACTTTTATAATAAATACATATTTCGTTCATATAACAATTTATATTTGTATATAAAGCATAAAGAGAAAAAAATAATAATAATATTATTATTATATTATTATTTTTTATTATATTATAGTATTATTTTATAGTATTATTTTTTATTTATATTAAACTTTTTTTTTTCAAATTGTATATTAAAATTTTATATTATTTATAATTTTTTTTCTTAAAAAAAAAAAAAAAAGAATATATTTATTATTTATTATTTATTATATTTTTTTTAAAAATATAATTTATCATATAACAAATGCAAAAACGTTTAAATATTATTTAAAAAAAAATTTGAATCTATTATTTTAATAAATTAATAAATATATATTAAAATATTAAAATAAAAATAAAATAAAAAATAAAATAAAATAAAATAAATAAATAAATAATGCATTTTATTTGGTAGTTATCATATAGGTTTCTTTGGTCTTTTAGAGCATATTTGTTATAAATTATTTAATAAAAATCTAATAAGTAATTACTTAAAAATTTATAAATTATTAAGTATTTATCTAATATATTCAGATATAAAGGTTTATAATCAGTAATAAATATATCAATTTATTATACAAGTAAGTCAAATATATTCAAACTACGAAAATACTACATATTAAGAAGTACAGATCAATAAATTTAAAGAATATATAATACACTTCATGTATTAAATTTATGTAATCTATATTTCACATGTATGTTTAAATTAATTTTTTTAAATATAGATTAATCCCTAGTCTAAAAAAAGTAAAATGAAATAAAATAAAATAAAATAAACTATTATGATTATTATATTTAAAATAATAATCATATTTTAAAAAATTTTTTTTAAACTAAAGGAAGAGAATACACTTCCATGTATCATATTTTAAATATGGCAATAAAAAGAATTACATTTATCTAAAACTTTATATTAATTAAAAAAAAAAATAATACATATATCTAAAACTTTATATTAATTAAAAAAAAAATAATACATATATATATATTTATACTTTGATTTAAAAAAAAAATTTTTTTATTTAGGATTTTTTACTTTTACATAAAAATAATTAATAATTTATTAACAATATAGTGTCTTAATTTATTTTTAATTTTATTTTACATATATATATATAATTACTTTTTTTTTGTTAATATTCTTTAAATCATTATTTGTCAACTTTTTTTTTTATTATTTTATTTTATTTTTTATTTTTTTTTATAATTTTTATGGTTTTTTTTAACATAAAATTCTTTTTTTTAAAAAAAAAAAATCGTTATATATTATATATAAATATATATATAAATTATCTTTATATATATATTATATATATATATCTATTTTTTTTTTTGTTACATAAAATTTATGATTTTAAAACCTTCATAATGGCGTTGTATACTGGTTTCTTTTTAAGGTTATGATCCCATAAACGAGTATCAGTACTATCATTACTGTAGAATAAGTAACCATCTTGTAAACCGAAAACAGTAACACTAGTAATATTAACACCACTTTTCTTTAAATCTTTATAAATTTGGAAAACTTGTTGATAATGAGTAGCTTGATTATTAAATTTATTACCAGAACCATCTGTTTTAATAGTTAATTCAGTAATTTGGATTTCAACTCCAAGAGAACTGAATTTTTGAATAGCAGATTTATAATCATTACGATTTGGCCAATCAGCATTTAAGTAAGATTGAAGACCAACTCCATCCACTAAATTTTCAGCTTTTAACTTTTTAATAAGGTTACTAATAGCATTAGTTTTTTGAGACATAAAAGTATTATAATCATTATAAATAAGTTTAACATTTTTATCAGCATATTTACGAGCAAAACGGAAAGCCTTAAAAACGTAATCAGCACCCATAGTTTTATACCAAAGATTATCACCTCCATCAAATTTTGTACGAGTATTCCATCCTGTAGAACTATCGTAGGAACCATTAGTAATTTCAACAGCTTCATTAACAACATCCCAAACATCAACTACACCTGGATAATAATATTGAATAAATTCTAACATTTGTTTAATATAACTTTCCATACGTTTTTCCATTTTAGAAGCATTAACAAATGAACCATTATCTTGGAAATTAGTACGGAAAAACCAAGAAGGAGTTTGAGTATGCCAAACTAAAGTATGACCTCTCATTTTTACATTATTTTTTTGACAAAATTCTAAACCATCAATAATGGTATCAAATTTTAAAACTGGCATATCATTACCATTTTTAGCATTATTTTGACTAGCTGTTTTATCTAACATATGTTCAGCTTTCATAAGATTAGAATAAGTCACAGAATTAAATTGATAAGCAATTAATTGACACATTTTTTTAGAAAGAACAGTAGAACTACTTTTATCAGATCCATTTAAACCAACACCCATACGGAATGGAGCAGCTTTAGCTAATGAATCACCTTTAATAGAATCAGATATATCACAATTAGCAGCAGGATCTCTAATACTATCTAAATTAGTAAGAGCTGGTTTTGGTGGAACATTTGGATTATAAGTTGAAGTTGGAGCTTTAGAAGTAATAGTAGTAGTAGTTTTAGTTATAGTAGTAGATGGAGTAGATGATTTAGGAATACCACACCAATTATCGTTTTCAACACTCCATTGTCCATCACTATCTTCAAATAATACATCTTTAGAAGAAGAACAACAAGGATAACCTAATTTTTCTGCCCAACAATTACTACTAGTTCCTTTTGGAATACCACACCAATTATCATTTTCAACACTCCATTGACCATCATTATCTTCAAATAATACATTTTTAGAATATGAACAACATGGATAACCTAATTTTTCTGACCAACATTCAGCATAGGCCTTTGTGGCAATAACACCGCAAATAACCGATAAAACTGATAAATATTTCATATTGATTTTTAAAATTTTACAAAAAATTTTATACCTTTTAAATTCTTTTTTTTTTTTTTTTTTTTTTTTGAAAAAAAATATAATTATATATATATATATATATAAATAGAAAGAGAGAGAATAAAAAATAAAAGAGTATATATTAATTAATTATTTTATTAATAAAATATAATATATATATAAATGAATAAATAATATTTTTATTATAATTATATGATTATTCCTTTTTTTTTTTTTGTTTTTTTTTCTATAAATTATATAATAAATAGATATATATATACATTATCAAAATAATTTTATTAAGGATGATTTGTTCTTTTTTTATTCTTTTAATTTTTTTTACTTTTCTTCTTTTTTCAAGTTCTTAAATCAATTAAAAACTTTAAAAAAAATTATATATATAATTTTACAACTTTTTATAAATTAAAGATTTCTAAAAGAATTAATTATTTAATTCTTTGTTTAAAAATAAAAAAAAAATTAAAAAAAAAAAAAAATGGAATAATTTTAATGCTTTATATATATATTTTATTATCAATTAATATTACAAAAAAAAAATTTAATATCTCAATGCATATTTCTTAATTTATTTTTATAATTAAGTCTCATTATCTGTAATTTTATTAGTTTTAAATAAAAGCAAATTTTAATTATTATGAATCTATCATTTTATATTAAAAAAAAAAAAAAAGTTATATACAACTTTCATTATTGAATGTATTTATTATAATAAAAAATATATATTAACAATATATTTTATAATGGAAAATTAATTTATGATATAATAAATTAAATTTTTATTTTTATAAATAAATTAAAACTTTATTAATTATTAAATTAAACTATCTAATAAAAAAATATTTAAATAAAAAAAAACATAAAAATATATAATTTTTAATTTTTAATTTTTTATGTTTAACATTTTTTTTCTTTTTTTCCATTTTTTTTCTCTCTTTTTTAAATAAAAATGGTATATTTGTTTCAGATTTTTTAAAAAAGAAAATAATAAAAAATAATTATTAAAAATAACAATATATAAAAACATTTGATTACCCATAATAATTAATAATAATAATTAAAAATAATAAATAAATATAAAGAAAAAGTGAATAATAAAAATATATACAAAGTACAATAATAATTAATAACAATAAAATATATAAAAAAAACAATAATGGTTAATAATAATATAATTAACAACAATAAATAATAATAATATAGTTGACAATAATAATAAAATAATAAATAGTTAATAATAATATTATTATTATTACCATTATTATTACTAATTACTAATTACTATTATTATTATTACTATTATTATTAACTATTACTATTATTATTATTATTATTATTATGAACTAAATGTTTCCCATATAGAACCTCTTAAAGTAATTTTTTCATTGTATAAAAAAATTGAATCATTTTCTTTTATTATTTTTTTTTAATTAAAAAAAAATATAGTAATATAAAAATAATAGTTCATAATAATAAAAATATAAAAAAAATGTTAATAAATAATATTATAATGTAATATTAAAAAATTTATCATCCGTTTATTTATAATATTTAATTATTTGGAGAATTTTAGTTAATTTTTTGTGGTACAATATGGACATTTATTAAAATATATAAATATTTTTTTAATTTAAATAATTATCATTATAGAAATATAATATAATATAATATAGTATAATATATAATATAATAAAATATAATAAAAAAAAAAGGTTATTAAATTAGTCACCTTTTTTTTTTTTTTTTTAATTTTATTATTATATGAATTAATATTTTAATAAAAATTAAATAAACAATATAAAAACCTTAATTAATATAAAAATACTTAAATTTTATTATTCAAACAATATGTAACTTAAATCAATAAATAAAAATTTTCCTATTAATTAATTAATTAATTATTTAATAAAATTAAATTCAAAAAATGATATATATTAAAGTTAAAAATGATAATTAGTTGACCTACTATAATATTAAATATTTGCATAATTAAGGTAATGGATGCGGATAAAAAAAATTTTTTTTCGTTTTCTTTGCTTTATTTTATTTTTTTTATTTTATTTTATTATTTTACTTTACTTAAATAATATTAACATATATAAAACAAAAATAAGCAAAAAAAAAAAATAGGAAAATAAAAAAAAAAAAAAAGTAAAATATATATAAATTTAAAAAATAAAAAAATAAAAAATAAAAATAATAATAAATATAAAAAAAATTTATTAAAATATTACCATATATATATTAAAAAAATACCAATAATGATTTATTGAATATATCAAAATTTTCTATTTTATGGATATATGAATAATATTAAATTTTTATATTTTTATTATCAATAAAATATTAATAATAATAGTATTAAACATTATATTCTTATATTCTTATATTATATTTTAAATATTAAATATAATATAAATTAATAAATTCATAAATATATTTTTTATTAAAATATTATAATATAATAACCTTTTTTTAATATTTATTAGTTGATTAATTATTTATTTTTATTTTTATTTATTTTTTATCTTTACAAATAAAAAGAAAACTCAGGAAAAAAAAAGGGTTTTTAAATGTTTAATTTAATTATAATAATTATATAGATAATTTATTTAAATAAAAAAAAAAATAACACATTAAACGGTTAAATATTATTTTATAATATTAGTTACTAATACTTTATTAAAAAAAAACCATAAATTCCTTTTTTTTTTATCAAACTTATTCTTTTATTTACTTATTATATATTTATACTGTCTTTTTTTTTTATTTCATGGTATTTAAAAAATGATCTATAGGACAGAGACTATAAAATAATTTTCTTTTTTAAAGTTGCTAAGTTAAATAAAACAAAAACTTATTTTTTAATGTAATAAAAATTTGACATTAAAAGGTAAAAAAAAAAAACGTTGATTTGATTTTTCTTTTTTTAAATTAAAGATAAATAATTATTAACAAATAAATTTTTAAAATTTTTTAGATAATAAAAATGATAATAAATAAATAATAAATAAATATTCCTTTATAATATTTTCATTTAAAATTATTTAAATTAAATATATATAAAAATTAATAAATAAATAAATAAATATAAATAAATAAATGAATTAAAACAAATATATTAAATAAAAAAGCATTTTTGGGTAAACAAATTATGCAAAACCCACACGGACTATTTATTTAAATATATTATATATAATTAAAATAAATTAAATAAATTAAATAAAATATATAATAATATATAATAATATATTTTATTATAATTATAGTTACATATGAAATAAAATTAGAAAAAAAAAAGAATTTCAAAATTTTGAAAAAAAAAAAAATTAAATTATATATATTCTTTGTTTTAATAAACTTTCTTTTAATTATTTTTATTGATAATTAATATGACACTATATAGGAATAATTATATATGTTCTATTCTTTCTCTCTTTTTTTTTTATGTTATTTTTTACTTATGTTATTTTTTACTTATGTTATTTTTTACTTATGTTATTTTTTACTTATGTTATTTTTTACTTATGTTATTTTTTACTTATGTTATTTTTTACTTATGTTATTTTTTACTTATGTTATTTTTTAATTTTTAATTTAGTATTATAATAATTAAATAATGATTCAATTTTTCAAATATATTTGGTTCAAATCATATTTATAATGTTATAATATTGAAATACAATTATTATTATTAATAATATTATCATTATTATTTATAAAATGTTATTAATATATACTAAAATATAAATATTGTTATCATTATTATTTTATATTTTTTAGGATTAATATTATTATTAATATTTTTATAAATTATTAACAGAAATTCATATAAATACTATTTTTAATAAAGTATTATTTTCAATCTAATATTTATTGTATTTAGTTCAAATTTCTTTAATTTCATTTGAATATTTTTAATAGTTAAAGATTTACTCTTTATTGATAGTTTTAATGTTCATTATGTATAATTTTAAATAATACAAATAAAATATTTACAATTTTTATAAAATTTATCTTTATTTTATTTTTTTTATATACTATATAATATATAAAATGTATTATAAATATATATATATATTTATAAATAATAGTATATTTCTAAAGAAAAAAAAAAAACTTTTTTTTGAATATTTAAAATAAATATGCTTTATAGATAGAATGATTAAGGTATTAAAAAAAATAAATAAATAAATAAAAAAAGCAAATAAATCTAAAAAAAAAAATTATTAATATATAATAATTATCATTATAGTTATGATAATTATCATTTATTATTCATCCATTCATTCCTTCATTATTTCATTACTTCATTATTTCATTCAAGGAATAAAACATCTATTTTTGATTTTTTCTTAATTAATTTCATTTTTCCATTTTCTATTTTATATACGGTTGAACAAAAAGTATAGAATTGAATATATTTATTAATAAATAATAATTTTTTATCATTTGATGTTTCCGTCATACATCCACATTCATAGGAATAATGTATTGGACATTTTTCATTATATGTATATTTAATATAATTCAAAGGATTATCTCCATCTTTAATGATGATATAATAAATTTTATCCCATGAAAATAACATAAATAATATAAAATAGGATAATAAATTTAATATACTTTCATACCAAACTCTTTCATATCGTTGACTTTGTAATAAAGCATAGCCAAGAATCTATAAAATTAATTAATATATAAATTTTTTAATATATATAAATATTTATTATATTATTATTAATTATTATTAATTATTATTAATTATTATTAATTATTATTAATTATTATTAATTATTATTAATTATTAATTATTATTATTTTTTTTTTAAAATAAATAAAAAAAAATTTATAATATATTACATTTACTAATGGACATAAAAAAATACCAATAAATGAAGAATAAGTAATACATTTAGTACATTTAAAGACACATTCATAATTAAGAACTTTTCTTCCATAAATAATAATAACAGTATAAACAGTTAAGTTTATAAGATCACAAACAAAATTGATATTTTCTAATTCACATTTATAGGACCAATTTCCATCTTTATTTTGAAAAATATATTTTTTAAGATATAAATCTTCATTATGATTTTTATATTTATATTCTTTAAAATAGGCATGTAACATAAACATAATTAAAAAGAATAATAATATTGGAAATACAATTAATGCTTCAAAAACTAATGTATGTATTTGTTTAATATTTTTAATGACTCTTTTACTAGGATTACTAGGATTACTAGTATTACTATCTAAAGATCTTGTACTGGTGTTTGATAACATTTTTGATATAAAATTAGGTTTTTTATTATTCTTATTCTTATTCTTATTATTCTTATTATTATTATAATAATTATTATTACTGTTGGTATCATTATTATTATTATTGTTACTATTATTGATATTATTGGTATAATCATTTATACTTTCATTCATACTCGTATTAATATTCGTATTCATATTCATACTCTTATTCATATTTGTAAGTAATTTATTATAACTATCATTAATATTTTTATTATTATTTCTATTAAGATTATTCCTTTTATTATTTAGATTTTTTTTACTTGATTTTTCACTTAAATATATATTATTTAGATTTTTCTTATTAGTATATTTATTAATATCATTCATACTATTACTATAAGCTAAATTAATATTTAATAATTTTAATTCAATTCTTTGATTTATTTCTTCATCTGAACATGCTTTCGGTTGATCATTTTTTTTAATTAAAGATTCATTTGAATTTTCATCATAAATATTATTTGGAATATTATTTGAATTTTTGATTTCATTAGAAAGGGAATCCGAAGAAACTAATTTATATTTATTATCTGATCGATTTTTAATACCTAATTTTGAACCAGATATAACGTAAATATATAAAATTATAATAATTAAGAAATTTCCAATATTTTTAAATAGAAAATTTATCCAACAAGAATTAAAACTTTCATAGGTTGCAAAGAATTCACTGATTAAAGCAAATAATATTCCTACAGAAAATATTAATATCTTAAAATATCCTGTATCTTTTATTATTCTTTTTTCCCTATTAATGATAATAAATACGATATATATAATATCCAAAATACATAGTGGTATAATTATTTTTTGTGTAAAATTATTTATTAAACTTTTAGTATTAAACAATATATATATTTTTTATTAATAGATAATATAATATTAATTAGTTTTTAATATATTTATTAATAATTAAAAAAAAAACCAAAATAATTGTAGAAAAGAATAATATTATAGTATATAATAATAGAATAATAAATAAATGATTTATGATTTTATTAATTTATATTTATTTATTTATTAATTTTTTTTCTTTTTTTTTTTTTTTACCTATAGTTAACAAATATTCTATTTTCACAATGATCACCATTCCAACCATCAAGACAAGTACAATTATTAAGTTTAGCATCATTAATTAATTCTTTATAATAAGGTTTACAAATAGCAGAAACATCTACTGGACAACTTTCATCACAAATAGGATTTTCACAATAAAGTATTTTATCTTTATCATAAAATATAATTTGATTTTCTTCACAAGAAGTGACCTTGATTTTAATAGTATTAAATTTTAAATCAATATTTCGATTATAATTTTCAATATTTATTTTTAAACTATATAAATTTGGTTTTGCAAAAATTTGAAGATTATTTAATTCACATTTTCCTATAATAATAATATATTAAAAGAATAATAATAATAATAATAATAATAATAATAATAATAATAATAATAATAAAAGTAATAATAATTAAATATTTTATATTTTTATATATTATATATATAATAGATATTTAATTAATAAAAATATAAATATAAATGGTGATGCAATTTATATTTTTATTTTTATTAATTTTTTTTTTATTTTTTATTTATCTTTATTTTTACTTTTATTTCATTTTAATATATATATATATTATATTTTACTTTACCTTTAATAAATGAACATATATTATAATTTAAATTATAAAAAGTTTCTTTTGTATTATAATTAGTTTTATCTATAGAAGAAGTATCATCTATTTTTTCTAATTCAATTTTTATACTTAATGAAGAATAATATTTTGTAATATCTTCTATAATATTATTAAATTCATCATATAAGGTAAATATTAAAGGAAAATGTTCCCCTGTAGTAATAGTATAATAATAATCTTTTTTAATGGTTCTATCTACTAATATATAACTTGGTTCAGAAGTATAATCATTTATATATCCATTAACGGTATTATTAATAAAAATAGAATTTTTTAAATTAAATAAATTTTTACTTATAGTATTTGGTGAGTAAATACCACCACCCATAATTCCAGCATTATTATCAATAAATTTATTTTTTTTAGTTTTAGCTATATAAAATTGATTATATTCTGAATAAAGAGCTCCTCCAAAATTTTCAGCAATATTATTTTCAAAAATATTATCTTCAATTTTGATGATATTATTATTTTCATTATTTTCATTATTATTTTCATTTTTTATATAAAGTGCACCACCATTTATAGATTTATTATTCTCAAAAGAATTTGAAGTTAAAGTAAGATTCATATTTGAAACATCATTAATACATCTATAAATAAATATTAATATTATAATGATATAATGATAGTTATTATTTATATATTTTGTTTTGTTTTTTTTTTAATATATATATATATAAATATTTAGAAGATGATATATATATATATATATGAATTTGAAATACTTGAAATGTAAAATATATATATATAATATTTCTTATTTCTTATTTTTTTTCCACTTTTTTTTCATTTTTATGTTACATTAAGTTTACTTACATGGCACCTCCACTACTTTTACAATTATTTTTATAAAATATGGAATTACTTATTGAAATATTTAAATCATTACTAAAATGAATATTACCACATTCCAACTTATTATTATTTATATTATTATAAAAATTTATATTCGATATAGTAATATTTGACTATTTCCCAAATTAATAAAAGAAATTGTAATAAAATAATAGTATAAGTAATAATGAGTATAATAATAATTATAATAATAATAATAATAATATATCAATTTTAGTTAGTATTATATAATAAATAGTAATTTAATTATATTATATCATTAAATGATTTAATAGTTAAATAATATATATATATATATATACATAAATATTTAAGTAATTATTAAAACAATATATATTATTATTATTATTATATATATATAAATTAATTATTATCAAGAAAAAAAATTAATTATATTAATTATAAATTATTAAATAAAAAAAAATTAGAGAAAAAAATAATATAATATTATATAATAATAATAATAATAATAATAATTATAATTATAATTATAATTATAATTATAATAATATAAAATTTACTTTTTTTGATGTATTTTCTATAATAGGACCATAAGAAAATATGGAAGAAACATTTGTATTTTTTAATATAAAATCATTAGTATCCCCAAGTAATTTTATAAAGGAACCATTTGATGAACTATTTGTAATTAATGAATTATTAATGGAAAGAAATTTTTTATTTTCTCCAGAATTAAATAATATAAATGAAGTATCACCACCATCTCCTACACAAGATATTGAATTAGCTTCCATATTATCAATATAAATATCATTATATACAAAATTTAAAACAGCTTTTGAATTTGTTTTAATAGAATCCAATTTTATATTATTTAAAATATATTTTGATTCTCCACCCATTAAGGCATGAACTATACTATATATATAGATATATACATATAATAATATAATTATATAGATAGATATAGGTATAAATTATATATATATATATATATATTTAAATTAATAAAGTATTTTATTTTTTACTTTTTATTTTATTTTTTACTTTTTATTTTATTTTTTTCTTTTGTAAAATTATTTATTTAATTCTTAAAATAATGTTTTTTATTTTTATTTCTCTTTATATACTTTATGTTTTTAAATATAGTATTTGTAATATTATAGGTTGAATATTTTGAATCTGAAAAACCTGGAATTGAATTTTTTAAAGTAATATCTTTAAAAACAGAATCAGATATTTCATTATTTGTATAATCACCATGAAACATGGTATCAGAATCTATCGAAATATATGTATATATTTAAATATTATAATGGGTCATAAAAAAGTAAAAACAAGGAAAAAAAAAGCATATATAAATATATATATATATATATATATAAAATAATTATTTAATTAATTATAATATAATCATTTTTAAAATATCTCATTATTAATATCCTACTTGACACAGTGATATTTTTTGCTCTTATATATTGATTTTGAAAATGATTTCTAATATTAAATAAAAAACCATATTCTGTTGTACAATTTGAAAAAACAGTATTTTCTACTCTTTTATAATAGATAAATATTTATAAAGAAAAAATAAAATAAAATAAAATAAAATATATATTTATGATTAATAATAATAATAATATTAGAATTATTTTTTTTTTTCATATGTATATTTTAAATTAATATATATATATATAGGTATATCTATGTATATATTATATCTAAAACTTCATTTCTTTTTTTTCAATAATTCTAATAATTATTATGAATAAATGAATGAATAAATGAAGGAATGAATTCATTAATAAATTAAATATAATTACTCAAATATTAAATTATCACTATTTATTAATGGATTTGGTGTTTTCACTTTGATATTTTCTATAACTGAATTTTTAATTAAAAAATAATTGTAAGAAAATTTAGAAAAATAAAAAACGACAGAATTATATTCTATATCTTTTTGAAGTCCTGATATATAACCTTTAAAAAAAAAAAAGAAAGAAAGAAAGAAAGAAAAAAAGATAATAGATTTATATATATAATATAAATAATATAAATAATATAGATATAGATATAAAATATAAATAATAATTAATAATATAATATATAATATAATAATTTTTTTTTTCTTTTTTCTTTTTTCCTTATAAAAAATTATTTAATTTATATATTAACATATTAATAAATATATATATATATATTTATTATTTATAATTAAAAAATAAATAATAGATATAATTACAATTTTCCATTACAAACGTTGAGTAATGTGAATAAATGATACCACAATTATTAACAAATTTACAATTATAAAATTTTACAAAAGTTTTTTTATAGGCATTTGGATAAAGACGATTAGGGGAATAAAAATATGTCTCAACAATTCTTCGAGTATTATCACTTTTTTTTTTTTTTTTTTTTATAATAATAAATAGTAATAATAATAATAATAATAATAATAATAATAATATATATATATATATATAAATAATATGTATTTTAAAAATATATAATAAATAAATATATTTCAAATTTATAATGGTATAACAAATGAAATAATTTCATTTATATATATGTGACTATAACTTTTTTTTAAAAAAAGTATATTTATATATATAAATTTTACATAAAAGTATATATAAAATATATATATATATTTTATTTAAAAAAAAAAAAAAAAAAAAAAAAAAAAAAAAAAAACCTTACTGAAAATAACAATTTTCAAATAATACATCTGGCTTAGTTTTTTCTATACTAGTATCAAAATGAATGATAGCCATAAATGGATAATCATTATTTCTAATAGTACAATTATAAAATTGTACTTGATAATTATTTGTATAAGCTTGAGCTTTTACAACTTGAACTCCATCACCATTAGCATAATAATTTTGAAAAATAATATTTTCAAATCTTAAAAGATTTTCTTTTTCAGAATAAAATGAAAAAATCATTTCACATTTATATCTATTTTTATAATCGAAAACAGTTCCATTTTCCTTTCCTATTAATATTAAATTAGTTGATACCGAAATATCCATTGAAAAATAATCTAAAGTTGTCATATCATAATAATCATTACTAAAATATACCGTTAATTCACTATCAACTTGATGATTAACCAAAATGGATGATAAATTTTGAAAATCCTCTTCATTTTTTATTATAACTTTTTTAGAATAAATTTTTTCATATATGAATATAAATAATATATAAAATAAGAACAGATATTTATTACTCATGTTTTTATATATATTTTTTTCTTTTTTCCTTTTTTCCTTTTTTTCTTTTTTAAATAATAATCATATACTTAATAAATAATAATATTTTAAATATTTATTAGATACTACTTTTTTATTTTTTTTTTAATTAATTACTATTAATAATAGACAAAATATATATTATTATTAATAAAACAAATTCATTTCGTATATACAAAAAAGAAAAAAAAAAAAAAAAAAAGAATTAAAAAGAAAGTATTTCAATAATTATATATCATAACCATGATTACTAATATTTTTCCTTTTTTTTTAAGTTTATTTATTTCATACAGACAAAAAAAAAAAAAAAAGAACTTCTTAAAAATGAATAAATAATACACTTTAATATTATATATATAATAAACATACTAATATAGTTTATATATATATATATATTTTTTTTTATTTAAACTTTCTAAATATATAATAAAACATATTTTTTTTATATTTTTATATTACATCCATATAAATTTTTTTTATATAAAAGTATACTTTTTTTTTTTTTTAAAGTTTAAAAATATGTAGGCCAATTAATTAATTTAGAAAAGATTTTTTGTTTTATTTTAATGAAAGGTGACAAAATTTTAAAAATAATAATTTTTTTTATTTTTTTACGAATATAAAATTTATAGACAAATAATTAAATGAATAATATAATAATTAAATAAATTAATAAATAATTAAATAAATAGTTTAATAATTAAATAAATAAATAAATAAAATTATAAAAATTAAAATTATTTAAAGATAGAAAATTTTATTTATAAATAATTTTTTATTTATTATTATTTAAAATTATTATTTATTAATTAATATAAATACATTTGTTCCATTTTAATAGTTATATTTTATTTTATATTTTATATTTTATATTTCAAATATCTTTAATTATTATTAAATATTTAAATCTATTTATTTATCTACCTATCTATTTATTTATCTACCTATCTATTTATTTATCTACCTATCTATTTATTTATCTACCTATCTATTTATTTATCTACCTATCTATTTATCTATCTATCTATCTATTCATAAACAATATTCTGTTATTTTAGTTTTATAAGATGTTTTTTATAAATATATTAATCATTAGAAATAACAAATAACATGATAAAATATTTTTATGAAAATAAATTCAATAATAATTTTAATTCTAAATTATTATAATATAAATGAATATTTAATATCAACTTGTATAATAACTTGATATTTGCTATAATGTGATTACTTTTTTATTTCATTATATTATTATTTAATTATAAAATATAATTTTGAGATTTTATATATTATTAACTTTTATTTAATGTTAATGTTAAGGTTTATTATTATTACTAATTATTGATTATTAATAGCTTAAAGTTTAAAAATCTTTTTTTTTTTTTTTTTTTATTTAATCCCATAATAAAAAATATATATATATATATAAAAATATATAATAAAAAATTATTATTATTATTATTATTATTATTATTATTATTATTATTATTATTATTATTATAATTATTATTAATATGCTTTTATTATTATTTTAATATTTTAATACTTAATAATGGTTATAAAAAAATTATTAAATATAAAAAACTTTTTTTTTTAGCTTTTGTTTCTTTATTAAAAATTTTCATATGAAATTTTGTTTATTTTTTTATATTAAAAAATGAAAGAAAAAAAAAATTAAAATCAAGCCAATATAATAATTAATAAAGTAATAATCAATAATAATAATCAATAATAATAATGAATAATGATAATAATTAAAGAATTAAATAATTAATGATGAAATATTAATAAATCAATAAATAATTGATAAAAAGTTAAAATTAGAATTTGTTTGTTTTGTTTTGTTTGTGTTTGTTTTTTTTTTTGTTTTTTTTTAACCTTTTTTTTGTTTTTTTTTCTCTAATAAATATTCCATTATCATTCCATTATTAAATTATCAAATGATTTCATTTCATTTAATTTTCAAACATATTTTATTTCATGTTAAAAAATGGTTTGTTTGTTTGTTTGTTTTTATTATTCCTAAAAATAAAATAAAATAAAATAAAATAAAAAAATTTTTTTTTAATTTATTTTTATTTAGTCATGCCGTATAACACAAGACATTTTGAAAATAATAAAATAATAAAATATTAATAAATAAATAAATAAATAAATAAATGAATTAATAATAAAATTATTAATAAGAATAAATAAATAAATGAATAAATTAATAAATAAATAAATAAATAAATTAATAATAATAAATCAATCAATAAATAATAAAATTAATAAACAAATAAATTAATAAATAAATAAATTAATATATAAAATAAAACAAAACACAAAATTATTCCCCATTTTAAATCATTCAAATTTTCATTTTTATTTTTATTAAATTTCATATGCTAAAATGAAAAAAATAATTTATTTATTTATTTATTTTCTTATTTATTTATTCATTTATTTACTTATATTACAATTTATTATATTAATTAATAATACATTTATTTATTTATTTATTTATTTAAATAATACAATGTTATCTAGATTATAAATTATTATTATCAATTATTATTATTATTATCAATTATTATTATCATTATTATTTCTAAATTATTTTTATTATGATTATTATTATTTATTATTTATTATTATTATTATTATTATTATTATTACTATTATTATTATTATTATTATTATTATTTTTATTATTATTAATTATAATTTATTATTATTATTTTTATTATTAGAAATTATTATTATCAATGTTTTTATTATATATCTATAAAATATAAAAAAATGAAACATCAAAAATACAAAAATGTTTTATCTATAATTAAAGTTTAATAAATAAATAAATAAATAAATAAATAAATAATAAATAAATAAATAAATAAATAAATAAATAAATAAATAAATAAATAAATAAATAATAAATAAATATATAAATATATAAATAAATAAATAAATAAATAAATAAATAAATAAATAAATAATAAATAAATAAATAAATAAATAAATAAATTAAATAAATAAATAAATAAAAATGTGTCATTTGAACCGTAAAAAAAAAAAAAAAAAACTTTTGACTTGATTTTATAAAATTTAAATTTAAAATATTAATAAATTTTTATGATTAAGAAGTACAAAAAAATTCATTTATTCTATTATATTGTATTATATTACGTTTATCAATTTATTAATTTATTAATTTATTTTTATCATTATTAAAATAATAAAAAAAAATATAAAAAAATAAAAAAAAAGAGAATTAGAATAATCTATTTTTTTAATAGATTTTAAAACTTAACCAACACATTTACCAATATATTATAATTAAATGTTATATATAAATATTTATATATAATATATAATGATATATTTATTATTTCATATATTTCTATTAATATAATATATTATTTATATATTTATAATTTATAAAAAACTTAAAACAACAAAGGAAGGATTATTTACATCTACATCTATTAAAGACAAGAATTTTTAATGTATTATTCATTACTCATTACTCATTCATTATATGTGCAGAGTTTAAAATTTATATTAAAGTAATACTATAATCATTCATACCTTTTATATATATATATATTTATTATATAAATATTTATTTTTCATGTATTAAAACGTCATTTATCCTTTTTAATATTAATTGTTATCTGTAAGGTTTATTTTTATTTTTATTATTTTTATTATTATAATTATTATAATTATATAATTGTCATTTTTAATTTTATTTTATTTTATTTTTTTTTTTTTTATAATCTTTAAATAATGTATTAAGTTGTATTTCAACTACATTTACATTTTTTTTCAACATTATTGTTATTTAAGAAAAGAAAAAAAAAAAAAAGATAGAATAAAAATGACAAAAAGAAATTAATAATTAAATATTAAATTAAAAATTAAAAATTAAAAATGTTAAATGTTAAATGTCATGACATTTTTACCAAGTTTCTAAGTATTATACATCATTGAATGACGAATTAACAATAATGAAAAATTGAAACAGTGACACTGAGAATAATAGTAAAAAAAAAAAAGAAAAAAGAAAAAAGAATATATATACTATATATTATATTATTTATATTATTTAAATTATATATATTTTAAATAGATAGAATATGTGAAATTAAAATTTGAATATTAAAAATTAAAAATTTAAAAATTAAAAAATTTAAAAATTAAAAATTAAAAATTAAATAGAAAAAAGAAAATAGAAAAATATATATTTATTATGTAGTATGTATTATAATATACAATGAATAATATAATATACATTGTATATAATATAATGTATAATATATAATGTATAATATATAATGTATAATAATGTATAATAATGTATAATAATGTATAATAATGTATAATAATGTATAAATGGATAATAAATTTAATTTATTATAAATTATAAATTCATTTATTAAAAATAATCATGTTTTTTATATTAATTTTAATTTTATTATTGTTTAATAATTATTATTAAATTATCCTTAAAATTTTTATAATTAAAATATATTGGTATTAATATTAATTATAAATATTAGATTAATATTCTATTTAATTTTATTATATTATTTTTTATATATTCAATGTAATTGCAATATATTATTAATATAATATTTCAATTTAAATATATAAATGTTTAAAAAATATTAAAAAAAAAACGATTCATAATAAATTAATAAATTAATTATCATTATTTAAAAATTTTATTTTATTTTATTTTTATTTAATATTATTATAATATTATAAAAAAAAAAGGATGATTTTTTTAATGATTTCTTTTTTCATATTTTTTATTAAAATAAAAATATGGAGGGATTAAAAAAAAAAAGGATTTATTTTCTATTTTATTTTATTTTATTTAATATAAATTTGGATTTTTTTTATTATATTATTATTATTTATGGTTAATTTTTTTATAAAATTAAAGTTTTCTTTTTTATTATAAAGGATAACTGATGACTAAAATCTACAAAATTTTAAATAAAAGAAAATTAAAATAAAATTAATCATTTATTTTAATTATAATTATAATTATTAAAGTAACAATACTTAAACTCTAAAAGTTTAAATTATCTATTTTTAACATGAAAAATGAAAATCATAGATTTAAAAAATAAGTAAACTTTGATCAAATATTTGTACAAGATCATTAATAAAAATATTAAATGATTAAAATTTTTTAATTTTTATTTAATTACAATTACTATATAAAATAATAATAATAAAAAAGGATCATTCATAGAATGTAAGGCTTTTTTTAATTTCATTTATTTATGATTATTAAATAAAATAAAAAAGAATGATTTATTATTCATTATGTAAAGAATTATTATTAAAAAATAAAAAAAATTTAAAAAAAAAAAGAAATACATAACTATACGTCTATATGTTTCTATAGATAATATACTTATCTAAACGGTTTTATTTATTAAATCTATATTATGATGAATGATGATTATGTAATGGATACATTATTATTTTTCATATGAACAAAAATAATAATAATAATAATTAATACCATTCCATTCATAATCATATAACAATAACTAGTTTTTCTCTATTATTTATGAGTTATTTTATTTAATTTAGTATTATGGTTTATATGGTTTATATGATGTGATATTAATATTAATAATAATAGAATGTATAATTATATGATATTATATGATATGATATGATATTATATTATATATAATAATATAATATCTTTTTAATGTATTGTTTATATTTTATTATATTTCATTATATTTTATTATATTATGTTATATATTATTTATATATTTTATATATTTTATATTATATATAATTTCTTATGTAACATCATTTAAGATTATGACCGTGCTTTCTAAAGAATGATTCTTTTTTTTTATTATATATAATCTTTAATTATTTATTTTTTTAATTATTTATTTTTTTAATTTTTTAATTTTTGACTTTTTTATATATTTTAATATTATTACATTTATAGTTACATTATTTACATTACATACATTACATTACATTATTATATTTTATATATAATTTTTCAATTTGTTTTAATAAAAACCAAAACAAAAAATTAAAAAATCTTTAAAAAAAATATTAAAAATGTTCAAAAGAAAAATTAATTAAATTTATCCTAAAAAACTTAAAAAAATCATGAATTATAAAATAATATATTATTATTTATATTGTAATATATTATTATTATATTAATTCTTGTAATTTATATTGTTATATATTATATTATAATTTAAAATGTTACATAATATATTATGATTATATATAAAATAATATAATTTCCATATAAAATTTTAAATAATTCCTTTTTAATTTAAATATTAAACTTTATTTATTATTAAAATTGCATTTAAATTATTATTAATTATTAAATAAATATTAAATAATATTATTTAATATTATTTAATATTTCATATTTAATATAACATATTTTTATATTATATGAAAAAAAAAGTACTAATTAAAAATAAAACAAAATATTATTAAAAAAAAAACAAAATAACAAAATAATAAAAAAAATAACAAAATAATAAAAAAAAAAAAAAAACACTAAAACTAAAACTTAAAAATAATATGAAATAATGTGAAAAAAGGTGAAAATAAAAAAAAATAAAAAAAAAAATAAAAAAAACAAAAAAATTAAAAAATATTATTATATATTAATAATATATTGTTAATATATTATTAATATAATAGTATATTCCAATATTTAAATAAGAATATAAATATATATATACATATATATAATGATATATAATATTAGAATATCATAATACATATATATAGTTATATTAAATGTATAAATATATTATTAAATAAAATTATATAATAAAAATGTAAATTTTTCAAATTTTAATTAATATAAAAAAATAAATAATAAAAAATTATTTTTTTTTAAAAATAAAATAAAATATATTTAATAACTTAAATACTTTTTTTTTATTATTATTTTTTATTTTTGTTTTTAAATAATAATATTTTATTATTACAATTAATTATTATTATTTATATTTTTTTTAATTGCAGCCAAATTTTGTTGTAATTAAATATTATTTTTTTTTAAAAAAAAATATATATATATATTTTTCCTTTTCAATTTTTTTTTCTTTTTTACTTTTTTTTTTTTTTTTTCTTTTTTTTTTTTTTTTTGAAAAATCTTAGGTTATTTTTCTTTTTATTTTGTTTTGTCTTTTTTTTTTTTTCTACTTTACTTTTTTTCTCTTTCTATATTTTACGTAAATGTTATTTTGAGTTTTTTTTTTATTAATAATAGTAATTACATTCAAATAATATTCGCATAAAACATTTAAAATGAGAAAAAAATTGTCATAATTCAACCTTATTAAGTAAAGATAACATAAATTATCAAAAAAACAAAACACATCCATTCACAATTATCATAAAGTAATTATTTTTTTAAATGTTTATGATATATATTATAAATAAAAAAATAAATAAAAAAAATAAATAAATAAAAAAAGACATATAAATATAAATATAAATATAAATATTTAAATATTTAGATATTTTAGGATATATTATATATATATATAAAATAGATAAATAAAAAAAATATTTATTACAAGTTATTAATATTTTTTTTTAAATTCTTTTTAATTTTTATTAAAATAAATAGTTACTTTAAATAATATATATAGTATTTTTTGTTAGTAGGAAATAAATTTTATTAAACTATCTTGAAACGCTTATTTCTTTAACTGATATCTGATAAATTAAAAAAAAAAAATTTAATAAATAAATAAATAAGTAAGTAATTTTTATAAATAGTAATTAGAATAATAATAATAATAATAATAAAAACAGTATCTATTTATTATATAAAGAAATATTTATAAATAAAAATTAATCTTTAATATTATTTTTTTTTATAATTTTATTTATTTAAAATATTACTATTAGTATATTATATATTTATTTATTATTTATATCCAATTATTTTAAGTATTATTTTTATATTGAAAAAAGTAATTATATTGTCAAAATTAGTTTTAAAAAAATATATTTAATTCGTATTCTTGAAGCATAAATAAATAAGTAAATATTATTCAAAAATATACCAATTTAGTATCTTTTAATAAAAATAAATATTATTTTTAAAAAGACAATCAAAAAATTTTTGAAAAGAAGCTTTATTTAAAATATCAGCGATATTTTTAAATAAATATTACCAAAAAGAAAAATAAATAAGAATTAAAAAAAAAAAGGATACAAATAATAAAAAAACAATATAAAGAATTATTTTTAATCAGTAAATAACAAGGAAAAAAAAAAAAGCAACACCTTATTAATAATAATAAGAACAAAGTAATAAACGAATATTTTATATCAAAATTTTGTGTCTAAAAATATTTAAATATATTGAAATAATTGATATTTTCTTTTTTCTTTTTTTTTTTTTAAAAAAAAAAAAAAAAAACGATAATATAAATAAGTAAATAAATAAATATATAACTATTTAATTATAAAAAAAAAAAAAATAAGCGGTCTTCTTCATTTTTATTTAATAATTACCAATAAAATAAATAAGTAAATAAATAAATAAAAATTTTTTTTAAAAAAAAAAAAAAACACAAAACAAAAACAAAAAACAAAAAACAAAACAAAAACAAAAGAAAAAAAAAATTGTATATATATACCAAGATGACACACAATAATAATACAATTTTCCCACCAGAAGTACTTCATCAAATATATAAATCATTAGATCCAAAACAAAGACTATGTCAAATTCCAACAGTATGTTCTGAATGGAATAAAGCATGTCAATCCCAACAATTACCAATTGAAGTTGATTTATCAATTCATTTAAGTATGTTTGAACGTTATTTCTTCCAAAATTCTGTTAGAGCTGCACAAATTCAACTTAATGATTTATTAACCACTATTTCAACTTTTCCAAATATTCAAAAAAATACAATAATAAAAGAACAAGAAACGGTATATGGTAAATGCAAAACTGAAATAAAATATCAACCATTTATATTTAAAAAAGTAAGAAATGGTAATGATATAGATATTAAAATTATAAATAATACCAGTTTTCAAATTAAGGAATTATTCCAAGAAAGATTAAAGAAACAATGGAATATTTTAAGTCTTGGTAAAGATACACCAAATCGTAATTTAATACCAATATTTAAAAATATTCAATTTTATGTAGAATCTCCTGCATTATGGTTTGATCCAATGAAATGCAAATATTTTATACCAATTCTTCATAATATTTTCTATAATATTTCACCATATGCTCCTGAACGCATTGATGTTGGTTTAATAAGTTTACCAGTACTCTATCAAATTCCTGTAAATATTAAACATTTAACTCTTTGCTTATTAATGAGAGATTATGGTGAAGCAATGAAATATATTTGTAATAATTTTACACAATTAGAAAGTCTTGATTTAACTATTAAGTCAAATCATGTATTCACACCTGAATTAAATGAAATTATAAATATTAATAAATTATCATCATCAACTTCTTCTTCACCAATATCTAATTCTAATTCTAATTCAGATATAATATTGGATAAAGAATTTATTGAAAATTTTAAAAATAATGATGTTTTAGGTAAATAATAATAATAATAATATAAATATTAAAAATAAAATATAAAAAAAAAAAAATAAAAATAAAAATAAAAATATTTATAATTTATATCTATATTTTTATTTAATTTTATATTTTATTTCAAAAAATAAAAAAAAAAAAAAAAAAAAAAAAAAAAAAAAAAAAAAATGAATAAATAACTAATTTTTTTTATTTTATTTTTATTATTTTTTTTCTAATTTATTTATATTCATTTATATTTTTATATTATTATTATAATAAAAAAAGAATATATGTCTTATATTTCTTCAAATATAGATGATATTATGATTGATCCAAAATATTTCCGTGATTTAGTAAAATTGAAAAATTTACAAAAATTTTCAATTCATAATCCTGTACGTCAAATTTCAAATGTTAAATTAATGTATAATATATTATCTAGCGCTAAATCATTAAAAGAACTTTCATTTAGTCCTCGTCTTCTTTTGACAAGAGTCGATGACAGACATTTAATATCAATGATTCATTCTTTAGTAAAATTATATCATTTAGATTTTGAAAATGCATACTTGGATTTATGGAAATTAATAAAAACTTGTGATAATATAACTGAACTTTCATTGAATTATACCCATTCTTATCTTTCTTCATTAGTGAGAGATGCATTAACTCAAAATATACCAAATGGATCAAATAATAATAATAATAATAATAATATTAATATTAATAATAATATTAATATTAATAATAATAATAATGGTAATAATAATAATAATATTACTACTACTACTACAAATAATAATAATAATATGATTAATAATAGTAATACAAATACTTCTGTATCTTTAGTAGCGTCTACTCAAAATCATGAAAGTAATCGTTTTAATGAATTATTCCATGCAAGATTAAATAGAACTAATATTATGCGTCATCATAATAATAATCGTAATAATAATGTACAAAATAATCAAATAAGTAAAATTACTGATGATTATTTTGAAAAATCAATTCAAGGTATAGCATCATGTTTCCCAAATTTAGAAAAATTACAAATTTCATGGCAAGCAACTCATTTTTCATCTGTTCATGACTATACAATTTCTTCACAAAAAGTAGTTAATAATTTAGTTTATTTAAAAAATAAAACAAAACTTAAATCTATTACTATGTTATATAAAGATGCTAAACTTGCTTCCAAACTTGAAAAAGCATTAGGAAAAGATGTTGAAATTAAAATATACCAATAAATAAATAAATAAATTAATAAGTAAATTAATAAATCAGTAAATAATAATAATTAATGAATGATAAAAATAAAAGGAATAAATAAAAAAAATAAATAAAAAATAAAATAAAATAAAATAAAATAAAATAAATAAGTAAATAAGTAAATAAGTAAATAAGTAAAGCGAAACAAACCATATAAGTGAACAAATGAAATATATATATATAAAAATAATAATAATAATAAAATAAGAAAAAAAAAAAAGAACGAAAATTATCATCGAATTCAAAAAAAAAAAAAAAAAAAAAAAAAAAAGTTAAATAAGTTTCAAATATAGTTAGTACCGTAGTTTCTTTTTTTTTTTTTTTTTTTTTTTTTTGTTAATGCATAATATTTGTATTTGCTAAAAAAAATTAAATTATTATTTTTATCTGTTGATATATGTATTATTATTGCCATTTTTTTTTTTTTTTTTTTTTAACAAAAAAAAAAAAAATTTAAATATATATATATATTTATATATATTCTATACTTTTCATATCCATATCTTATGTACCTATGGATAATTTATTAAAAAAAAATTAAAAGTTTAAAAAATTAAATATTAAAAAAAAAAAAATCAAAAAAAATTTAAAAAAAAAAAAAATTGTGAAAAAAAAAAAATTTTTTATATATATAAAAAAATCATTAAATAAATAAATTATCAAAATTTATAAAAAAAAAAAAAAAAAAATTATGTAAATGTATTAAATATTGTCTTTTTATATTTTATAAAAAAAAA
>MCFG01000085.1:170000-193289 GCA_002104895.1 Anaeromyces robustus | reverse complement strand
GACACAAGAGATATGACTTATTAAGACCTTTGGAAGTTCCTGATCGCCCTTGGAAGTCAATCGAAATAGATTTCTTATGTGGACTACCTGAATCTAAAAAATATACAGTAGTTATGGTTGTTGTAGATCGTTTTTCAAAAATGATTCACTTAATTCCATTTAAAGAAATACCTACTGCCGAAGAAACAGCCAAAGCATTCATAAAACACATATTTAGATTGCATGGACTACCTGAAGATATCTACACTGACAGAGGAACGCAATTCACTAGTGCTTTATGGCTTGAACTTATGGAAAAACTTTGGATTCAACCAAAGATTGCTACTACCGACCATCATGAAACAGTTGGTCAAGTAGAACGTTGTAATTCATTCATCGAACAATATTTAAGATGCTACTCAAGAGCCTTTTTCCACGATGATTGGGTTGAATGGCTACATTTAGCAGAATTTGTTTATAACAATACAATTAATGAGTCTACTAAGCAAACTCCATTCTTTATTAACTATGGTTTTAATCCATCAATTGATGATATTTTCTTATTTAATGGTACTAACTCTAATTTTAAATATATTCAAAATGTAGGTGATAACTTTCCTTTAGTTAAAGAAGTGTTAATGCGTGCACAAGACTTATACAAAAGACAAGCTGATAAGAAAAGAATTGCTGCACCAGAGTTAAAAGAAAATGAAAAAGTATGGATTAATGCTCCACCAGCGTTTGCTACTAATGAAAATCAAAAACTTGCTCCACGCAAGTATGGACCATACAAAATCTTGGAAGTGCTACCTAATGGTAATTATAAAATCGACATTTCGAAGTCACCTTTCCCAAAACATCATCCAGTATTCCATATTTCTGAGCTAGAACCATACATTTCTACTCCAGAAATATTTAAAAACAGGAAAAAATACAAAGAAACTACCGCAGAAATAGTAGAAATAGCCGATTTTAGGACTAACTATAAAGAAAAACGATATGAATAAAAATAAGTACAAACATAGACTAACCTGGCACTGGGTGCCTGCAACAGTTATTGAAAACGACCCACGTTACAAGAATTATTAATCAATTTCAATAAAAACATTCGCAAACATTAATTTCAATTTAATTTACACCAATATATAAAAAATCAATAATATAATTCAAAAAACAAATATCAACAATAATTACTAACACACCATAGACTCATCTCAACAATTCATTTTGAAATTTCAACAAAATTCATAACAAATTGAAATTTCAATTTCAAAAAAATTTTTTCAAATTTTTCATATAAATTAAATAAAAAAAAAAAAAAATTAAAAAACACTTCAATTTTATTAAAATTTAACATGCAATCGTTTTACATCTTTATTTCAAAAATTACAATTTTACACTAAAAATCAAAATATACAATATACACACTCAACTATTATCAAAATTAATGTTAAAATGGACTATTAATTATAAAAATATTCAATTTTATTACAAAATATTCACTATTATTGATATCAATTTTATTATTCAAAAAAAAAAAAATTTTTTTTTTTAATAATTTTTCAATAAAAAATTTTTATTAATTAAAAATTTCAAAAAAAAAAAAAAAAAAAAAAAAAAAAAAATATAATAAATTTTAAAAATTTTTTTTCAATATAAATTTCCATATATTGCAATATATTCAAAATATATCATTCAATTAAAAATCTTTAAAAATTTAATATCAACTATTTTATATTATATATTTATTATTCAACTTATAATATATTCAATTATATTATTTTTACTATAAATTATTTAAAATTATTAATTTCAAACTTTAATTCATATTATTTGGTTATTGACAATCGCCTGGAATTCGATTTTCTTTGGGGGAGCGATGTCGCGAATATTAGTGGATTTAAAATTGAAATTCACTAACAGATCAATTACATTTAAATTTCGTTATTGACTAAATCACTTAAAATTCGATTTTCAATAAAATAAACAAATATTAAAAAGCATTTAAATCGATATTGTAAAGGGTTTGGACAAATTAAATAAATATTAATCAACTTAATTTAACCCTTAAGATATTAGTAAAAATAATAAGAAAAATAACGATAACTTGCCAAATAATTGAGATTTTCCTCCGCTTCACTTTGATTTTATGCTCATTGGGAAGCTCTGCTCAAGAGCTACAACATATCTGAATTTCAGCCCATTTGGACCACTGGTTGGCGAGATATTGGACTTTAAAGGTTTACACAATATAAAAATATAATTAAATATTTACAAGGATCCATAAATAAATAATTATAAAATTTATATAGATAAAATCTTTTTATTTCAATAATTATATTATAATTTATAATAATAATAATTATTCAGATATACAGAAAACGCCTTCAAATAATCTATAAAATTTTAATTATAATAATAATAATAATTTATATAATATATTATAATAATTGTTAATTATTTTATAAAAAATTAGAATAGTTGATTATTATATTAATTTACAGAAATTCTTAGAATTCTAAAAAATCTCAAAAAGATTTAAAATTTACTTAAGATCTTAAATAATTAAAAATATCCCATTTTATCTAGAATTAATTATACAGAAAAGATCATAAAAATCCAAAGATAAAAATAATTAATATATAGATAAATAATTAAATAGTATACTAAGCAATTAAATAATTAAATAGTTAACTAGTTAGATAATTAGAATAGTTATAAATCTAAATCTTAGATTATAATTCTTATCATTAAATTTATTAATAGTTTATATAGTTTTATATTAGTTTTATATAGTTAGATTTTTATCAATATTATTTTATTCATATATTTTATTTAAAATTATACATGTATAAATATATTATCAATAGATTATAATAATTAAATGTATTAATAATTATTAGATTTAGAAAAAGTATAAATAAGGATTGAAATTACAATTCCTTTTAATCTTTGTAAGATTATTAAATAACTTAGAATTAATGACTTAATAATCTAATTATTATTTAAACTTTTCTTAATTAATTATTAATAAAAAATATTATTATAAAACTTAATTATTTTAAAACGTGTTCTTTAATTAATTAATTTATTGTGTATTAATCAATTAAATTTGCCTATTAATTATATATTTGTTTAATTAGTTATTTTGTTATTAATTAAACATCTTGACCTGACCATTATTAAACCAAAACTACCCTCATTTAACAATATTTTATTATTTAACCTAAATTTTTAATTTAATTTATAAGCCACAATATAATACATTTAAATAATACGTTATTTTAATGAGCGATACATTTACGAAATACATTGCCGAAATGCACACTTCCCTATTTTTATTTATAGTATTTTCACCATTAAAATAAAAATAAAATAAAAAAAAATAAAAATTAAAAAAAATAATAAATAAATAAATAAATAAATAAATAAATTTTCTGTTAATAATTTTATTTTATTTTTATTATTTTCAATTCTTTAATTAGTTTTCCTTTCCATTTTATTTTATTAAAAAAAAATATATATATAATCTATATTTTATTACTAACTATTTTAATAATATATACTATTAAATATCATTTTTTTTTGATATTTATTTATTTATTTATTGATTGTTAATAAATAAAATAAAATAAAATAAAATATATTATATGAATTTAAATATTCAAAAATCTAATCTAAAATTTATATGATTGTTTCGTTAACTTTGAAGAAAAAATATTGTTAAACATGAAATCAATTATTGATATTTCTATTTTTATTTAAATTATGAAGTAATATAATTAATATATTAATTTAAATGAAATGTAAAGTTTATAATTCAAATATTAAACATAAATTACAATATTTTTAAAAAAATATTTTTTATTTTTAATTTACAATATCACTCTTATTACTGGGCCACAATCCTTATTCTCTCTTCAAACCATAGTCTCTCGTATAGATTTAAGACTCTCTACTCATAATCAATATTTTAAATCGAATAATACAAGTAATCATTCTTCTGGTCGCTATTCTAGCCCGTTTCAATTCTCCTCAAGTAAATCTAATGAAACAATAACTCAATGAAAAAAAAGAAGAAGAAAAGAACATCTTTGCTTCTACTGTGGATCGAAAAATCATCAAGTTAATAATTGCCCTTTAAAGAATAAAGTAAATGAAGATGACAACAAACCCTCTTCCAGCAATGCTTTTATTTCTAATCCAGAATCTAAACCAAAACTAAGACCTAGACTTTCTGATGGTCCATCTTTGAATGCTCCAGTTGCCGAATTCAATCTATAAACTTTAACCTCTTCATGCAACGTTTTAAGTTACTCATTGATTCAGGTTCTCAATTAAATCTTATGGATATTGTAACGAATATGAGTTATTCTCACTAGGTTGTTGTAGTAATTAATAATAAATAAAACAACAACATGAATAGCTCGAATAAAATATATTGAAATATTTATTAAACTGAACGATTTAATTATTTATGGTTTTATATTATTATTTTATTTATTACTAATTGAAATGTTAATGTTGACTCAAAGAGTCAAAATAAAATAATACATGAAGTTTTTATATTCAAAATCTATTCTAAGTTATTACATGATTGGTTATATAATTTAAAATAAAATATATTTAATTATTATTAAAATACAATTTATCTAATTATTAATTAATCTATCCATTTGCTAATTATTAATAATTTATTTAGTTAATTAATGTGTATTCACTTAATTAAGATTTATTTAACTTATTATTTATCATTCATTTAATTAAATTATAAGTTTATCTAAAAATTAATGATTCATTCATTTAATTAATTTATTATTATAAATATTATTTCGAAAAGGTAAAAAGTAAGATTTGAACCAGTGACAACCAGTATGATATTACAAGCAGGTACCAATGAACCACTTTAGTAACCATAACGATTCTTGATATCGTTACATGGTCCTCCTCTAAAGATCGGATACCAGACGATCACTAATATACAGGAGTAGAAAATAAGAGATGGGAACGGAACCCGGAGATTTGTAGATAACTAAGAGAGGATAAGAATTGAGATAAAGTATTAGAAACCCTAGAAATAATATATAAGATATTATCTACAAAGATATAATAGAATATTAAAATAACAGAGATATAAAGGTGTATATTCAGCGGTAGAGTATCACAAGGTAGAGCGAGTTTGAACGAATTTTAACCGACATCGAGCTCCAAAAGGTTCTAAATGGCAGGCACAAGTAATTCCTTGATGGATCGGTTGTTGGTATCCCAGAATGGTTGAATTAGAACTAAAAATTTAAAGAAATTTCAAAGATCGCAGCTGAGTGCATCGGAGGTTAAAACTAATTTTCTCAAGAACTAGAGTAGCTAGAAGTATTCCGAAAGATTTAATAAAAGGTAGGTGAATAGTTCTTGATGGAGAAATTATTTGTTTGATGAAATTCGAGATATAACTTAATGGATGAGTGAATTTAAAATTTTTTTCTTCAAAGCTTGATGGATGAGTGCCTGTTTAGAAAGTGAACTGAAGTTTTCCCAAAATTATGGCACAGGGTAGTATAACCAATATTCGCTAGTAGATTACTTTTCATAGAACCGGAAATATCAATTTTGATTCATAATTTGAAATTCTAGTATATAATTTGAATATAAAATAAAAATAAATAATGTTAGTAACTTGGAACGTCGGAAGTGGAATACTACAACAAGGTAGTGAGTGTTTTCCAACGGGAGTCAACATTGTAACGAATATGAGTTATTCTCACTAGGTTGTTGTAGTAATTAATAATAAATAAAACAACAACATGAATAGCTCGAATAAAATATATTGAAATATTTATTAAACTGAACGATTTAATTATTTATGGTTTTATATTATTATTTTATTTATTACTAATTGAAATGTTAATGTTGACTCAAAGAGTCAAAATAAAATAATACATGAAGTTTTTATATTCAAAATCTATTCTAAGTTATTACATGATTGGTTATATAATTTAAAATAAAATATATTTAATTATTATTAAAATACAATTTATCTAATTATTAATTAATCTATCCATTTGCTAATTATTAATAATTTATTTAGTTAATTAATGTGTATTCACTTAATTAAGATTTATTTAACTTATTATTTATCATTCATTTAATTAAATTATAAGTTTATCTAAAAATTAATGATTCATTCATTTAATTAATTTATTATTATAAATATTATTTCGAAAAGGTAAAAAGTAAGATTTGAACCAGTGACAACCAGTATGATATTACAAGCAGGTACCAATGAACCACTTTAGTAACCATAACGATTCTTGATATCGTTACAGATATTCACTTTGCTAAAGAAAACAATATTCCTTTCGATTCAGATTCTACTTTTCCTGCCGTTTCTGGAGTAGCCGGAAATCAAACAATCTTTGGTAAAACTTTTCCTATCTCGTTGAAATATAAAAATTATTTTTGTAAAACAGAATTCTATATCGTTGATCTACCTTCATATTGTGGTATTCTTGGAATAGATTGGCTCGCAACTCACAATCCCTCTATCAATTTTACATCTAAAGAAATAACTTTTAATTCAAACTATTGTCTTTTCTTATCATTCTTAAGTTAAACAGATTGTACTCCAGCAATAAATAGGCATTATTAACTTCTCAACAGGGGTATAGTAAAGGTAGTAATAAGATCCTGTTTCACGTGACGGAACTTAGATCGTTAAAAGGTGACGGAATATTTACTATCGGTTGAAAGACCCTAAGTTAATAGTTTATTAAGTATAATTTTGTCGGTAACTTAAGTTGATAATAAAAATATTAAATTAATTTTTAAAGATTACAATAATAATAATAATAATAAAATAATTTCTATAGACGACAATTATACTATAATTCTCTTAATTATACTTCATTTTACTTTCCTTATATTCATTATTGCCTTAATTACAATTATGGACGACCATAACATTTTCGACAACGTTACTTTGAAAGATGGGCTTGCAGGCGACAGAAGATATATCAAAGGTTTCCTCGCCAAAATCTAACTAATTTTTAAAGACGATGGAGTTAAAGTGGTATATCTGATTTCTCGACTGTACGGCAACGCTATGAACTGGGCTGCCACTTTAATAGAAAACCAAGACCCATGTTTAGCGAACTATGAAACTTTCGTAGGAAAACTTAAAGCCTTCCGTAGAAGGCTTTAAGTTTTAAACAACAATAAAAACAACTACCACGGCCCTCTATCAAAAGAAGAAAAAGAAAGGAGAAGAAAAAATAATTTATGCCTTTATTGTGGTTCTCCTGAACATTCTCTAAATGACTGCCCCAATAGAAAAGATAAAAGAAACTTGTCAAAGTCAACTTTTATATCAATCCCAACGGGTCACACTCAAACACCTAGAAGAAGAAGACCAACAAATAACTCTGACTTCTTAATAAATTTCAATATCTATCCTGATGATGAAATCCCCGTACTTATTGATTCTGGTTCCGAACTTAATTTTATTGATGAGGAATTTTGCAAAGACTACAAGTTCCCTTATCATGATGATGGTAGACTTCCAAAAATTGTTGGAATAGATGGAAAACAAGCAATTGTCTGCGTCACTCCACTTCTAAATCTTAAATATAAAAACCATGTTTGTAAAACTATATTCTACGTTACTCCGAAGTATAATTGTATCCTTGGTTCAAATTGGTTGAGACTTCATAATCCTAATATTAATTTTTCTAATAAAGAACTTTCTTTCAACTCTGATTATTGTCATTCAAATTGTGTTTCTATTCCTATATCTTACGACTCTGCTGGTACTCCTATTTCAATGGATTTAAAAAATTCTGCTTTTCCTATCTTTACTTCTCAATACAACTCAAACCCAGCACCTTCTGGTTCTAATACTCATTCCGCACTTCCTATTCTTATTAATGATGAACCTAATGACTCTAATACTTACTCAACATTCCCTGTTTCCGTCAGTAATAAATCCTCTAACAAACACCAGTACAATTACTAATTATAATGCTAACGGTAAAAGTTATACCAACAGTATTGAAATTGATGTTTCTAATATTGCTACTAAATTGGCACCTAATTTAGTAGCCAATAAAAACGGTCGATGGGAAGTTGTAGATACCAATAATGACCCTCAAGATCTTGAATTTATTGCTCCTGACAATCGTAATCTTAAAACTATTCGATTAATGGAAAAAAACAAAACAAGAGATGGGGAAGAAGAAACGTCAACACCAATAAGTTTTGGTACATTCGAAGTTAATGTCAAACCAGTGATTGAATTTGGTGGTATTACTATAAGCAGTGAATTCATACCATTTTATAATTTTACTAATGATTCAGACAGTGTATCACCACCTAGTAATGGTTGGTTATTATGGATAGTTGATGATGATAATGATTATTATACTATAAATATATATTTTAATGGTGGTAGTGGTGGAAGTTTTGGTAGTAATAGTAATAAATATTATTATAAAAGGGATACGAGTAATACTGGAGAAGGAGTATGGTTAACCGATAAAAATAATAATAAATTAATATATTTAAGAGATTCTGGTGTTGATAATAATACAACTAGTATCAGATTCGCTAGATCTAATTTCAATTTTGATTTCCAATATAATAACAATTCTTAGTAACTGTAATTGTAATTGTAATACTAATTGTAATTGTAATACTAATTGTAATTGTAATACTAATTGTAATTTATTAAAATAAAAATTAAATTTCTATTTTTAATATATTATAAATATATTACCAATCAATTTTAATAAATAAATTATTTAATATAAATTACCAATCGTTTTTAAATTTGGGTTTATATAAACTCGATTTTTTTTTAGTTTTTGTTTTAAATCTTTTTTGATTTTTATTTTAAAATTTAATCTATTAAAAAATTAGAATATTGGAAAACTTTTTATTCGCATGGCTCCTATTAGAAGAAGCAAGTATTTTACTACTACTAGTAGTAGTAGTAATTCTAGCAACAAAGATTGTTATGTTAGAAAATCTCCTCATTTGATTCTATCTGATGGAGAAGAAGAGGAGAAATATTTAAACCACGAACTCTACGCCTTATCTCAAGAGTTCGAACGCTACAACAACTCTCTTAGTTCTTACTCTAATACAAAGGACAACCCAATACCTCTTAAAGTAGCATCAAGTTTTGATGAATTTATAAACTCCGATGATGATTTTGTTTTTCTTCCTAAAGTACTTATACCTTATAAAGACGTTTTTAGCGAAACTGCTGCAGACAAGCTTTCTCCCCATCGTCCCTACGACTGTGAAATCAAATTAAAAGAAAACTCAAAGTTATTTTATGGGCCAATCTATCCTCTAACAGATGAAGAATCAAATGCTCTAGAAGAATACATTAGTGAAAACCTCCGTAAAAGATTTATTAGAAAATTAACCTGCAGGTGCTCCAGTTCTTTTTGTACCTAAGAAAAATGGAAAACTTCGTATGTGCGTAGACTATAGACAGTTAAATCTTATTACTATTCGTGATTCCTATCCTCTTCCTCTTATTCAGGATATGCTTGAGCATCTTGGCAAAGGAAAAATCTTCTCCAAACTTGATTTACGATCTGCCTACGACCTCGTCAGAATAAAAAGCGGTGATGAATATAAAACTGCTTTTACTTGCAAATTCGGTCACTGTAAAGATATTAAACGCCATAGCGTAAAATTCTTAAATGTAATTTAAGCCACTATATGTAGTAATTAAAATTACATAAAATAATTCTGTAAAATTATTGTGAAACAATAATTTAAATCAATTAAATAAAGTTCGAAACAAAATAATTATTAAATTTTAATTTTTAATTTATAAAATTTTTCATTGTTTTTAAATCTAAAATATATAATAAATATATTATTAATATTAGAATAATAAATAAATAATAAATGAACTCAATTGAAATTATTTAATCTTAGTTTTAATAGTTAATTTAAAATTTCTATTTTTAGAAATAATAAATAAATTTATTAAATAATAAAGTCTAGTTAGTTAGATAGTCCGTAAATAGAAATTAAATATAAATAAATTAGTATAATATATAATAAATATAATTGTGAAAAAATATAAAAATACTCCAAAATTTCTTAAATTTTGAAAGGTGTAATTGTTATTAAATTTGACTATAAAAATTTAATTATTTAAATATTAATAAAAAATTATTATAATAAAACAAATTTTTATTTGGATATTTTTTCTATTTTAGTGTTTGTGTTCTTTTGTTATTGTAATCTATTTCTAATAAATTTTTTACAGTCACTTAGAATAATTGGTAATGCCTTTCGGTTTAAAAAATGCACTAGCCCTATTCCAACACTTCATTAACGATGTTCTAGAAGAAGTACTTGGTAAATATGCTTACGCCTACATTGATGATATCATTATTCTCTCTCCTGATTACAAATCTCATATTCTCCACGTCACTACCGTTTTAAAACTACTTAGATCCGCTGGATTATATGCTAGCTCGAGAAATGTGAATTTTTTGTTCCATTTATTGACTTTCTTGGTCATAGAATATCAGCTGAAGGTATTCATATGGATCTCAATAAAGTTTTTTCAATTTTTAACTGGCCAATTACTACTAATGTCAAAGAGGTGCAATATTTCATCGGTCTTGCAAACTACTACCGTCGATTTATACCTGGTTTCGCTGATATAGCACACCCCATTCACAAATTACTCAAGAAAAATATTAAATTTTTATGGTCTCCTGAAGCCCACTCTGCTTTAGACACTCTTAAATCTAAATATATTACTGCTCCTGTTTTAATTTTCCCTGACCGCAATATTCCGTTCCATGTTGAAACCGATTCAAGCAATTATGCTATCGGTGCTATTCTCACTCAAGTCTCTCCTCGTGATAACTCATCCTGTAGCCTTTTTCTCTCGTTCACTCACTGGTCCTGAACGCAACTACCCAATCTATGATAAAGAACTATTAGCCATTGTTGCTGCTTTAGAAAATTGGCGTCATCTCTTAAAAGGCACTTCTACTCCCTTCAAAATATTCTCTGATCATCGAAACTTACTCTATCAAAAGAAGCCCGAAAAAAAGTCTCAACGTCTTGTCCGCTGGGCTCTTTTCCTTTCCGAATTTAACTTTGTTATTGTTTATCGTTCTGGTTCTTCCAATGGAAAACCTGATGCTCCTTCTGGTCGTACTGACTATGCAATTAATGCTGATGCCTCTTCAGATATCCTTTTTAATGTTCTTCGTCCAGAAAATTTTTGTACTTTAGTAACCTCTATTTCTTCCCTTAACGATTCTTTTCTCTTCGAGTATAAACTCGATGAATTTTATAATAAAATCTGTGATTATTTAGCTAGTAAGAAACCTCCTATTCCACATCCTCAGATTGATAAATTTTCTCTTAGTGATAGTTTCCTTCTTTTTAATAATAAAATTTATGTTCCCACCAAATGTGGCACTTCAGTCCTTAAAATATGTCATGACCCCCCTTCTGCTAGTCACTTTGGTTTTAAGAAAACTTCTCTTATCTCTCGTGACTTCTTCTCTTATCATATTGCGAAATGCAATACTCTCGTATTGCATTTCGACATAATTTATGTTTGATGGGTTTTTAATGTATTACAATGTTGCTTATAAAAATAAATAAATAAGGTTAATATATAAATGAATGAATAAATAATAAATAAAAAAATAAATATAGAATTTAAATTTAACCTTTGTATTTTATACTTTTTTTTTGTTATATTAGCCAGTTTATTGTTACTTAAAAATTACATTAAAATAAAAAAATATACATGTAATAAAAAAAATTATAATAATACCAATACATTTATTTATTAAAATTATTTTTTTATAATCATCTTTACAGCTATTTTTATTATATATATAGTTAAAATAACTATAAGGATATATTATAATTTTTAATAAAATTATTAAGTAATAAGAGTGATATTGTAAATTATAAATAAATAATATTCTTTTAAAAATATAATAATATATATTTAATATTTGAATTATAAATATGAAGTTTACATTTCATTTAAATTAATATATTAATTATATTACTTCATAATTTAAATAAAAATAGAAATTTCAATAAAAATAGATGTTGCTAATAAATTGATTTCATGTTTAACAATATTTTTACTTCAAAGTTAACTAAACAATCATATAAATTTTAGATTAGATTTTTGAATATTTAAATTCATATAATATATTTTATTTTAATTATTTTTTTTTTTATTTTATTTTATTTTATTTTATTTTAATTATTTTTTTTTATTTTATTTTATTTTATTTTATTTTAATTATTTTTTTTATTTTATTTTATTTTATTTTATTTTAATTATTTTTTTTATTTTATTTTAATTATTTTTTTATTTTATTTTATTTTATTTTAATTATTTTTTTATTTTATTTTATTTTATTTTAATTATTTTATTTTATTTTATTTTATTTTATTTTATTTTTAAACAATAAATAAATAAATCAATATCAAAAAAAAATATGATATATAATAGTATATATTATTAAAATATTTAGTAATAAAATATAGATTTTATATATTTTTATTTAAATAAAATAAAATGGAGAGGAAAACTAATTAGAGAATTGAAAATAATAAAAATAAAATAAAATTCTTAACAGAAAATTTATTTATTTATTTATTTATTTATTTTTTTTTTTAATGCAGAAAAAACTATAAATAAATATATACATTGAAAAAAGTGGCGTGTTACACATTTTGTATTTATTTTACAGAAATTTATGTCAATCATACATAAATTATGTCGAAATGAATGTGTTGCATTTCGCAATGTTGCATTTCGCAATATGATATGGGGCGCATATTAAATTTTTGCAATGAGGCGCATAAAAAACAAATAAAAAAATGAAAAATTTTTTAACACAAATTATAAAAGCCACGTTATGAAATAAAATAATATATAATTAAAAAAAATTAAATAAATAAATAAAAAAAAATATATAAATAAATGAATAGAATAAAAAAAAAAAATAAAAAAAAAAATAAAAAAAAAATAAAAATTCATTATAAAATTAAATATATTTATTAAATTTTTTTTTATAAATGAATAATAATAAATATAATATATAATAAATAATATAACAGTATTATATATATATTTTTATTAAAAAGACGATAACAAATAATAAATATAAAAAAATAATATAAACTTTAGAATAAAGAAAAGAAACAAATAAATAAATATTTTTTTATTAATTATTTATTTACAAAAAAAATATAAAAATAAAAATTTTCATTAAAAAATTAAATATTTTTATAAAAATTTTTTGATTTGAAAAAATTTTTAATATAAAATGGACGATAAACTAAAAATTGAGATAAGTGAAACAAATAGGGGAAAAGAACAAATTATAATAAATAAAAAATATAAATATAATTTTTCAACTCTTAAAAAAGATAATACAAAAGTATATAGATGTACTGAATATAGAACGTCAAATAAATGTAAATCTTTCATTATTTTAAATAATAATAAAGAAGTTTTAAAATATGAAAGTTCACATAATCATCTTGAGAAAGAATTTAGTACATCTATTTCAATCACAAAACATAAAATTAAAAATGAAATAAGAAAGAGCTTAATTCCCTTAGATATGAGGCCTAAACGAATATATGATGAAGTTTCTCAAGAATTGGGATTTATATGTCCTGAATATAATTCAATTAAATCCCAATTATCAAGAAGTAGAAATAAACAATTATTTCCTGATATTAAAACTTTCGAAGAAATTCCCGATGAATCAGAATATTACATAACAACAAGAAATGAAAATTTTATGATTTTCAAAAATTCTAATTTAGTAATCTTTCAATCTCCATTCCAAGCAAAGCTATTCTCTAAATACGATAAAGATATATTTGCAGATGGAACATTTTATATTGCTCCTACAATTAGTTATCAGGTGTTTATTACCAGAACATATGTTACAGAATTAAATGGCTTTTATGCTACTTCTTTTTCGGTATTAAAAGATAAAAAGCAATCTACTTATGAAATATTATTTGAGGAAATAAAAAAAATGTTATTAAATATAATAATAATATTGAAATCACACCAAAAAATTTCCACTGTGATTTTGAAAAAGGTATATCAAATGCAGTAAAAAAAACTTTTCCGGAAATAAATATTAAATATTGCATTTGGCATTATAAAAGATCATTGGAAATTAACAAAAATGCATTATGTTATAAAGAAGTAGAAGATAATAATATTTTATATATTTATTATAAAGCTATTTCTAACTTACCTTTCATAAACCCTGAATACATATTTAATATTTATAATAAAATTAAAAGTTCATGCGAAGCATGTGATCGTTTCCAATTTTTAAAATTCTTAGAATATTTTAAGAATACATACTTAAATAATTATGATATAAAATCCTGGAATTATTACAAAAGTATAGAACATATTACAAATAATGCGTCTGAATCTTTTAATAATTACTTAAATAATTTATTTGCAAAAAAACCTTCTTTCAATAAATTAATATATACATTACAAAAAGAAGAATCTTTATCTTACAATGATTACGAAAGAAGAATTGGAGGAATATGGAATAAAAAGAAAAGAATATTAGGAAGAACGGAGGAAATTGATGGTTTAATTAGACACTACGAAAAACTGGAATCCGAGCTAATTAAAAATGGCTATAATAAAAATGATATTGTTGAATTATGGTTTAATTGTTTATTTGATTTAAATAAATATAAATTATAACAAATGAAGATGATCACAAAAATTATAAATTATAATTAATTGACTATCAAAATTATTCTAAAAAATATAAATCTAATTCAATAATAATGATTAAAGAATTTTATTTATCATTGATTGGGTTAGTTTGAAAAATATTAATATATTTATTAATAAATAATAATATTATTAAATATTATTAAATATTATTAAATAAAAAAAAATATTCAATATTATTATAATATTAAAAAATATTCAAAAAATATTCAATATTATTAAATATTGTTAAATAAAAATATTCAATATTAAATATTCAATATTATTAAAACATTATTAAATAAAAAAAATATTCAATACTATTAAAATATTAAATAAAAAATATTATCAAATAAACAAATATTATTAAGTAAAAAAATATTATTAAATAAAAAAAATATTTAATATTATTAATTAAAAAAAAAATAAATAAAATATTATTAAAATACTAAAAAAATATTCAATATTAAATATTCAATATTATTAAAATATTATTAAATAAAAAAAATATTCAATATTATTAAAATATTAAATAAAAAAAAAATATTCAATACTATTAAAATATTAAATAAAAAATATTATTAAATAAACAAATATTATTAAGTAAAAAAATATTATTAAATAAAAAAAATATTTAATATTATTAATTAAAAAAAATAACTAAAATATTATTAAAATACTAAAAAAAATATTCAATATTATTAAAATATTAAATAAAAAATATTATTAAATAAAAAAAATATTATTAAATAAAAAAAAAAATTTTTAAATAATTTTTATATTATATTTTTATTTATTTAATTATTTATATAATTATGCGCCCCATTGCGAAATGCAACATTGCGAAATGCAACCTACAAATCTTTGTCATGCGCCCCATTGCGAAATGCAATGTTGCATTTCGCAATATGATATGGGGCGCATATTAAATTTTTGCAATGAGGCACATAAAAATAATATAGAAAGCCACGTTATGAAATAAAATAATATATAATTTAAAAAAATAAAATAAAAAATATATATAATTAAATGAATAGAAAATAAACAAATAAATAAATATTTCTTTTTATTAATTACTTAATTACTAAAAAAAATTATAAAAAAAAAAAAAAAAAAATTCATTATAAAATTAAATATATTTATTTTATTTTTTTGATAAATGAATAATAATAAATAAAATAATAAATAGTAAATAATATAACAATATTATATATGTATATATTTTATGATAATAAATAATAAATAAAAAAGCAATAAACTTTAGACACTTTAAAATTAAATCTATTGAATTTTTTTTTGATTTGAAAAATTTCTAATATAAAATGAAAGAAATTTTAAAAACTGGAATTCTAGCTCATTAAAAATGGTTAAAAAATTGAATTATGGTTTAATTGTTTATTTGATTTAAATAAATATAAATTATAACAAATGAAGATGATCACTAAAATTATAAATTATAATTAATTGATTGTTATAATTATTCTAAAAATATAAATCTAATTCAATAATGATTATTAATGAATTTTAATTCTCATTGAATTGGGTTAGTTTGAAAAATATCAATATATTTATTAATAAATAATAATATTATTATTTTAAATAAAAAAAGAATATTATATGTTATGAAAATATTAATAATAAAAGTAAAGTTTAATAGAACAAAACAAATATAAAATATAAAATATAAAAAATATATATAATTTATATATTATTTACATTTAAAAAAATACTAAAACTTTAAAAAAAAAACTAATAATAAATAAAAAAAATAATCAAAAAATATTCAAAAATATTCAATATCATTAAAATATTAAATAAAAAATAATCAGAAATATTCAATATTATAAAAATATTAAGAAAAAAAGAATATTAAATATTATTAAATAAAAAAATATAAAAAAAATAATAAATAATTTAATAATTTTATTATTTATTTATTTATATATTATATTTTTATTTATTTAATTATTTATATAATTATGCGCCCCATTGCGAAATGTAACCTACAAACCTTTGTCATGCGCCCCATTGCGAAATGCAACATTGCGAAATGCATCTCTCCCAAATATCGGATGTGGTGCATTTCGACATAATTTATGTATGATTGACATAAATTTCTGTAATATAAATACAAAATATGTAATACGCCACTTTTCAACGTATATTTTTATTTATAGTATTTTCACCATTAAAAGAATAGAATAAAAATTAAAAAAAATAATAAATAAATAAATAAATATATAAATAAATAAATAAATAAATATATAAATAAATAAATAAATAAATAAATAAATAAATTTTATTATATTTTATTTTTATTAATTTCAATTCTTTAATTAGTTTTCCTTTCCATTTTATTTTATTGAAATAAAAATATATAAAATCTATATTTTATTACTAAATATTTTAATAATATATACTATTATATATCATATTTTTTTTTTGATATTTATTAATTTATTGTTAAAAAATAAAATAAAATAAATAGTAAAGTAGAATAAGTTACAAGTACATATAAAATAAAATAAAATAAAATAAAATAAAATAAAATAAAATAAAATAAAATAAAATAAAATAAAATAAAATAAAATAAAATAAAATAAAATAAAATATATTATATGAATTTAAATATTCAAAAATCTAATATAAAATTTATATGATTGTTTAGTTAATTTTGAAGTAAAAATTTTGTTATAACAACATCTTTTTTTATTGATATTTCTTTTTTTATTTAAATTATGAAGTAATATAATTAATATATTTATTTAAATGAAATGTAAACTTCATATTTATAATTCAAATATTTGAATTATAAATATTTATTACAATATTTTTAAAGGAATATTATTTATTTTTAATTTACAATATCACTCTTATTATTTAATAATTTTATTAAAAATTATTATATCCTTATAGCTATTTTAATTATATATATATATAATAAAAATAGCTATAGAGATGATTATAAAAAATATTTAAATTATATTGAAGTCAATTTTAATTTATACTATTTATTTATCTTTCAATAAATCAACTTCAAAGCTAAAATTTTAATTATAAATAATAATAATCAAGCAAAGTGAAATTGTTTAATATTTATAATAATATTATTGTTTATTTAAAATACGAGAAATAATTTTAATAAAAAAATGTATGGTATTATTATAATTTTTTTCATTACATATATATTTTTTTATTTTAATGCAATTTTCAAGTAACAATAAACTGACTAATATATCAAAAAAAAGTATAAAATACAAAGGTTAAATTTAAATTTTAAGGTCAAGATTAAATTCTATATTTATTTATTTATTTATTTATTTATTATTCATGTGTAAATAGTTTTATTAATATATATTAAGTTTATTTATTATTAAAATAAATAGGTAATTACATAGATTAATGGAAATAAATTTTGGGAGAGTTGCAATTCGCAATGTTGCATTTCGCAATGGGGCGCATAATTGTATAAATAATTAAATAAATAAAAATATAATATAAAGAATTATTTATTATTTTTTTTTTTATTTAATAATATTTTTTTATTTAATAATATTTTTTTATTTAATGATAATAATATTTAATATTTTTTTTAATATTGAATATTTTTTTAGTAATTTAATAATATTTTATTTATTTTTTTTATTTAATAATATTGAATACTTTTTTAGTATTTTAATAATATTTTATTTATTTTTTGATTTAATGATATTGAATATTTCTTCAATATTTTTTTTATTTAATGATATTGAATACTTCTTCAATATTTTTTTTATTTAATGATATTGAATACTTCTTCAATATTTTTTTTTATTTAATGATATTGAATATTTCTTCAATATTTTTTTATTTAATATTTTAATAATATTGAATATTTTTTGAATATTTTTTTTATTTAATTATATTTTTTATTTAATATTTTAATAATATTGAATATTTTTTTTAATATTTCAAATCAAAAAAATTTTATAAAAATATTTAATTTTATAATGAATTTTTATTTTTATATTTTTTTTTGTAAATAAGTAATTAATAAAAAAATATTTATTTATTTGTTTCTATTATTTATTCTAAAGTTTATATTATTTTTTTTATTTATTATTTGTTATCGTCTTTTTAATAAAAATACATCTATAATACTGTTATTTATTATCTTTTATTTTATTTATTATTATTCATTTATCAAAAAAATAATATAAATATATTTAATTTTATAATAAATTTTTTTTTTTAATTTTTTTACTTTATTTTTTTTTTGTAAGTAATTAATAAGAAAAGAAATATTTATTTATTTATTTGTTTATTTTCTATTCATTTATTTATATATATATTTTTTATTTATTTATTTAATTTTTTTAAATTCTATTTTATTTTATTTCATAACGTGGCTTTCATAATTTGTGTTAAAAAATTTTTCATTTTTTTATTTGTTTTTTATGCGCCTCATTGCAAAAATTTAATATGCGCCCCATATCATATTGCGAAATGCAACATTGCGAAATGCAACACATTCGCGAAATGCAACACATTCCGATATTTACATAAATAATGTTAATAAAACATAAATATATTATTTACACGTGATTAATAAAATAGAGTTAAAAATTTAAATCTTAACAAAAATCATATTCTTTATTTTGTATTTAATGAAAACTATTGTACATAAAAATTATTTTTAAATCTTATTTAAAAATAATTAAACAATAAGTATAACTTTATATTAAAATAAAAAAAAAAAAAATATTCAATAAATATTAATAATAATAATAATAATAATAATAATAATAATAATAATAATAATCTTTTGTTTTAACTCTTCTTTATTTATTATTCTTAATTTTTAAAGTAATTTTTCATGTATATAAATAATTTATATCAAAACATATATGTAATTTAATATTAATAATAACATAAATATATTATAAATCACTAACTATTTTAATGGCTTAATTTTAATTTAAAAACAATTATTTTCTTATAAAAAATTTTTTATCAAAAACCATTAAATTTATAAAAAAAATAATCCATTTATAATAATTTTTATTTTATTTTATTTTATTTTATTTTTATTATATATAATTTTAATAAAAATAAGAATATAATAATACATATTATTATTATTATTATTATTATTATTATTATTATTTTTATTATTATTATTATTATTTACATTTACATTATTAATATAAAATAATATAATTTTAATTTTACATTATTTTTTTCTTATCAAATTAATATAAATATATAAATAATTAATATTTCTTTATATTTTTAGTAAATTACTTCGTTAAAGTAATAAAATTTTATAATTTTAATTCATACATAGAAAATACTGGAATATCTTCAATATTTCTTTCTAAATCAAAATCTCCTAAATAAACAAAACCTGATTTTTCGAATAATTTTCTTGATGGAATATTAGTAGGTACTATATCTGCACAAATAGCTTTATATCCTTCTTTTTTAGCTTTTTCAATACAATATTTAACTATTTTTGAAGCTATACCTTTTTTATAGTGTCCATGATCGATTGCTAAAGTATGTATGATTAAATATTCTCCTCTATTAAATGATACTTTAGCATTTTCATACTTGCCTCCTGGTTCTTCATTAAAAACAAATGCACCTACAATTTTACCATTTTCCAAATAAGCATATTGTTCTTTTTTTTCAATTACAGCTTTAATAGTGGATCTTGAAGGATAATTGTTATATACCCATTTAGGATAATTTATTGTTTCATCTAAATAAAGAACTTCTTTGTTATAAAATTCTTCTAATTCATCAAGATTATCTTCAGTACATAAAATATATTCCATTTTCTTTTTTCTATGATTTATTATATATTAACTTTTTTTTTTTTTTTTTTTTTTATTCTTCTATTTTTATATTTTTAATTTTATTTTTTATTTTTATTTTTTTTTTTTTTTTTTTTATTTTTTATTTTTTATTATTTTATTTCTTATTTCTTATTTAAATATATGAAATGGTTCGATTTTTTAATTCATTATGAACGAATTATTACCACATATAATTTAAATTAAAATATTAATCTCAATAAATAGATGAAATTATTTTATTGGATGTAGAATAATGGTAATATACATTTAATTTAATTTAATTTATATATTATCATATTGTATATATATAATTTAATTATTAATACTTATTTTATTTTATTTTATTTTATTTTATTTTATTTTATTTTATTTTATTTTATTTTATTTTATTTTATTTTATTTTATTTTATTTTATTTTATTTTATTTTATTTTATTTTATTTTATTTTATTTTATTTTATTTTATTTTATTTTATTTTATTTTATTTTATTTTATTTTATTTTATTTTATTTTATTTTATTTTATTTTATTTTATTTTATTTTATTTTATTTTATTTTATTTTATTTTATTTTATTTTATTTTATTTTATTTTATTTTATTTTATTTTATTTTATTTTTAATTTAAAGATATATAAAATATTAAAATTAAAATATATAAAAATAAATAAAATTACATTATATCTATAATTCTATTTCTACTAATTATATATATTATATATAATGATTTATATTAAACATTTATGGAATACGACTTTTCACCATCATATATCTATCGATTTTATCTAATTTATCATCACGTTGTGGTGGTATATCATTAGGTTGACGTTGATATTGATGATGATCAACAGGACCATCTTCCATTAAACGCTTTATATCAGCAGCTTTATTTTCAGTAGATTCGTTCTATATAACAATTATTTTAAAAATAATTTATATATTATTAACCAAATACAAATATTTAAAAAAAAAAAAAAAAGTGTTTATATTAACTTAAATGTATTTATACATACTTCTTTTTCTTTCTTCATTTCTTGAACTCTTTTGTATGATAATTTATGAATATATAAACTGAGATAAATTTTAAAAACCAAAACACTAAAAATATTGTAATATAAATTAAAGAAAAAAAAATTAATAATTTTTAACTATTTATATTAATTTAATCAATATATATATATTCATTTACCATATATAAACTATTAATAAAAATATAAAAATCATAATAAAATTAATAAAAGCGCGCTTTGCATAAATATAATTAATAGACCCATCATTTTTAAAAAAATTATGAATTGAAAAAATATGTAAAGAATCCCCATCAATATATAAATATCCAAACATTTTTAATGTTTGCATAATAATTCTAATTGTCTATAATTATAAATAATAAATTAATTATATATATTGAAGAAAAAATTAATATAAATAAACATGTTATAAATTTCAATATATATTTATTATTATATTAAACTTGAATTCAAAAAAAAAGATAAAATACCAAACATGCAAGAGGTATAGAGACAAACCCAATTCTTCTTGAAACATATCCTGACCTATCTAGAATTTGATTCTATAAAATAAAAATAATATATATATTAATATTTTTTTAATTAATATTATATTATATTATATTATATTATATTATATTATATTATATTATATTATATTATATTATATTATATTATATTATATTATATTATATTATATTATATTATATTATATTATATTATATTATATTATATTTTATTATATTATATTATATTATATTATATTATATTATATTATATTATATTATATTATATTATATTATTATTTATTTATTTCACTTATTCTTTCATTATTTTATTGATTCATTTTTATTATATTTTTTATTCTTTTATTTATTTTTTAAAAATTAAACTAAATTAAAATTAAATTATAATAAAATAAAAAAACTTTTCAATTTCTTACGTCTGAAAATTTTTTCGTTCCAGCAAAGTCTTTACATAAACTATCCTTATATTTTGTATATACGCTTGGTTTAATTTGATTAAATTTAGTAATAAAAGTATGTTTTAAATAATCAACAAACATTTCACTACCATAAATAACAACTACAGGTGTAACTAATACAGCTAAAAGTTGATATGTTGGAGAATTTAAAAAGTTCGTAAATTTTGAAACAACAAGGTTAACAATTTTTTCACAAAATTCCGGAAAGTTTGAAGATTGAAAAGTCTGCAATATATCTAATTTTGGGATGAATGACGAAAAAGATGCAGGAGAAAGAATTGATTTAGAAAATAAAGTATAAAAATGAGATAAAGTCTCAGCTCCAGTACCAGTAAGTTCTAAAAAATTTCTTCCAGTAATAATTACTAAAAAGACTAATATTTGAAATCTTTCCACAATATCTTTATTTTAAAAATAATTTAAAATGGTAAAATAATTATTAATAATTTTATAAATTATTTTTATATAATAATCATTAATTAAATATTTAATTATTCAAGTATTTATTTAAGTATATATCATATATATTCATTAAATATTTAATATAAAAATATAATAATAATAATAATAATAATAATAATAATAATAATAATAATAATAATAATAATAATAATAATAATAATAATAATAATAATTTAATATAATATAAAAATAAAATTTATTTAATATATATTTTACCTGCGCAAGTCAATTGA
>MCFG01000085.1:160000-165000 GCA_002104895.1 Anaeromyces robustus | reverse complement strand
TTCTATACCCTCACCTGATGAAGGAAGTGATATATTACTTACTGACGAACAAATATTAAGTAATGATGCTTCTTTTCCAACCTTAAGACCCTATCATGCTCTTTTACTTCTTGAAGATCCTGAAGAAATATTAAAATCTTTTCCTAAAGATCCATCACCTACTTTAGTAGAATTAATACAAGTAGTTACACCAATGCAATGGTAAATTTTTTAAATTATAGATATATAATATAAATATTTAATCAAGAAAAATAAAAATTAATTATATGTATTGATTTATATATAGTTTTGAAGAATTACAAAGCATATTGGATTGCTCTCTTTCTCATATATATAAATTAGCAGCCCATTTAGTTTATTGGAGAAAAGCAAGAATTATTAATGTAATTAGTATAAGAAATGTTTATGTTATATCTCCAAATGCAGATTTAAATAAGTACTATCAATTATTTATTTATTTATTTATTTATTTATTTATTTATTTATTTATTTATTTATTTATTTATTTATTTATTTATTTTTTTATTTATTTATTTATTTATTTATTTATTTATTTATTTATTTATTTATTTATTTATTTATTTATTTATTTATTTATTTATTTATTCATTCATTCATTTGTTTGTTTGATTGTTTATTTCAATAATGAAAAATTATAAAAAATTTTAGATTACCTGATTTATGTAAAGATTTTGAAAATCATTTTCCTGGTACCGATTTATTATCTATCTTTTCAGAACTTTCAATTCCAAGACCATTTTCTTCTATTATTCCATCAAAAGATCAACGTACATTATATCTTGAAATAGTAACTTATTTCTTACGTCATAATCTAGTAACTCAACTTCATATGTATTTATATTTATCAATTTCACAAGAAATTAAAAAAAGAGTCATGTTCAATCAGTCATCATCAGAAAATGATGAGTTTTCTTCAAGTGATAATAGTAGTATAATTCCAAATCCATCAGAAACATCAGACATTGAAAATGAATGGATTAAGGCATTAGCTGCAACTCAACCTCAAGCTGAATCACTTTTCTTAAGGTAAATATGTTTTTTGTTTTTTTTTTATAAAAAATAACTATTAAATAATTATTATTAAATCACTTCATATGAAAAATTAACAGGATTAAAATTATTAATCTCTATAATTATCATACTTTGAAATATATAGACTTGTACCATATTTTACAGGAAAATATCATGTTGAAGAAATAATTTTCAGAGAAAATCTAACAAGAAAAGATTTAAAAATTATATTGAGTAAATTTAGAAATGAATTAATTACTATATTACATCAATAATTAAATATTATAATACCCCTAAAACTTTTTGAAGATATTTATATTCAGAAATTATATTGTAATAAAATATTTAAATAATGTCATTCAAGAAAAATATTAATTAAATTAAAAATGAATTAATTAATTATTACATCAAGATTTAAATATTAGCATACCCATTTCTATAATATAATAAATAAATATAATATAACTTAAATCATAATCAATAAATAAAAAAATAAAATAAAATAAAATAAAAAAATAAAAAAATAAAAAAATAAAAATATATATATATAAAAATATAAATATAATAAAATAAAATAAAAAATAAAGAGAAAAAGAGAAAAAGAGAAAAAAGGCTAAAAATATATAAATATATTTAATATAAATATAAATAAAAATTATACAATCAAACAAATAATTGTATAAATATTTCAATTATTTTGGTCTTAATTTTTATTATTATTAATCTTAAATTATAATTGGTTAAAAAACACATTATAATGTATTTTATTTTTTTATAATTATCATAAACCATTTTTATTATTTCATTCAATATTCATAGGAACTTCCTTTGCTTCCTTTTTAGCAACACCATCAATTGGTATATTCATATCTTGGTCAGAAGAAGAGGATAAATTGTTAAATAAATTCGAATTTAATTCGGGTTGTTGATCAAACTCTATCTGTATTCCCTGATTAACTGAATTTTTATTATTTCTTCTTTTTCGTTCTTGAGATTTTATTAATATATCAATTGATTCTTGTAACTCATTTTCCATACACTGTATTTGTTTTATTTCATAATCTATATTAATTCGTCCACCTAATGCCATTTTATTGTTTTTTTCTTTATTGTTATATGATTGGTCGCTTTCATAATGCAGTGAATAGTTATTGTTAAATGGAGAAGATTGAGTAGGTAATAGAGTTGTTTTTTTAGCAATATCATCATTTTTAGTTGATGATTCTAATCCTGTTGATGATACTGATTCATTGGATAATAAGGGCTTATGCACTAATTGTTCATATCCTTGTTTAATATTAGCAATATTGCTTATAATTTGATGATAATTTTTTAATAATACATTCAAGCGAGATATTATATTTCCTAAATCTTAATATAAAAATTATAATTTAATTTCATAAAAAAATAAATTTATAATAATAAATTATAATTATATATATATTTGTCTATCTATTTTTTAAACATATATATATATATATATATATATTTATTTATTTATTTATTTATTTATTTATTTATTTATTTATTTATTTATTTATTTATTTATTTATTTATTTATTTATTTATTTATTTATTTATTTATTTATTTATTTATTTATTTATTTATTTATTTATTTATTTATTTATTTATTTATTTATTTATTTATTTATTTATTTATTTATTTATTTATTTATTATCTTACCCTCTGAATAAACTTGATGATTTGAATTAGGATTACTATAAATCCATGATTCAATTTCTAATGGAAATCTTAAATTAAAACCTTCAATATAAGTAGCAAGATGTTTAGATAAGGTATAAAGATAATGGAGTACTTGAGTATTATCTTCTTCATCTTGGTCAGCGTATTTATACTATATGTTATATGTATTATTATTATTATTATGAAAATTTTTATTATTATATTATTAATTATAACTTTAAAAGTATTAATTGATATAAATATAACTTTACTTCAGATCTTAATAAGTTATATTCTTTTTGGAGGTCATCTACTTCTTTTTTTAATATTTCAATTTCCGAATATAAAGGATTTAAATCAATCGACTGACTTTTAGATAAATAATAATTGAAAAGAATATAAAAAATAATAATAATACATCAATAATAAATAAAGTTTAATATTTTAAACTAATATTTATTATTATTAAATATTATACTTATCACTTACTTCATTGATATACTATTACTCATTTTTTTATTATCATTACTTTCAACGGTAACTAAAGCAGCTAAATCTTTTGATAAAATATTACCACAGCTTTTATTTGATAATATAGATAAATTTTTACTATTACATAAATCATTTAAAAAATCAATATCTTTTGTGGTTTCATCTGAAATATCTTTTACACTTATATATATTAGAGTCATAAAATAATATAAAAAAAAAAGTATTAAAAAAAATATTCCATAAAAAAAATGTTATGAAATCCTTTCAATATATTACCCAACTCTTGGATATTTTAATGGGTTGTTACTATTATTAGTTAATTATTGTAAAAAAAAAAAAAAATAATTATATATAAATTATACATTAATGATAATAATATATATTACTATTTATGATTATATGTATATCAATATATATATACAGTATAAATATTATTTATTATTACATTTTTAAATCTTCATTCATTGAACTGTCAAAAAAAAGTGAAATATTTATCATTTCTATTAAATTTTCATATATATTTAAAACATGCGGTTTAAAGTTTTTTTCCTTTTATATATTTTTCATATATTTATAATACCGTTACTAAAATTACTTAATTTTTCGATATTAAAAATAATTAATTATTTATATTAAAATTTACTGTAAATAGGATAGCATCTTCAATATTACAACATCCTAATATTGCGCAATTAGTTACTAAATCTTTTATTTATTTTAAAAATTAATAATATCAATTAAAATAATATATACATTATCTTTTTAAAATATATTTATATTTATATTAATATTAAATTACTTGTAATTTTTGCATCTAATGGATTTGCTTTTTTCTCTTTTTATAAATATAAAAAAAAAAGAAAAACAATAATTAAAATAAATTAAGATTTATATATATTATTAATTCTTAGTTAAAATCAATCATTGAATCCTACTTGTAAGTGGTGAAGCCTCTCTCTTTTTTCTTGAATCTAAAGATGAGAACGAAGATGATAATGAAGAAGAACTTGACAATTTTGAGGATGCACTTTTTTTCAACGTTGAATTTAAAGTTGACGTTGAAATTGAAGTATCGAGAATTTCATTATTATCTTTTTTATATCTTATATTTAAAAAGGAATATTATAAAATAGAAAAAGAAAAGAAAAGTGATATAAATATTCTTAATATGATATTATTTTTCATATATTATTAACAATATATGAATTATATTTCAATATAAAAAAATAATTTTCCAAAGAAAAAATAAAAAAAAAAAAAAAAAAAGAATAATTATATAATACATATAACAATAGATAACTATATTTTGTTTTTCATCATAAGTAATTAATTTCTTTTAACGAACAAAGAATAATTTACATTAAATAAATTTCAAATGTTATTTTCACATTTTAATAAAATAAATAATAATAATAATAATAATAATAATAATAATAATAATATTTTACTTTTCAAATAACCATTCTAAAATTTGATATTTTAATTCAGGTTCATGTAATTCTTCTTCAACGACATGTACAGCTAATGGGCAATCCAATTCGAATAATAAATTTTGAATTCTCTGAATTTGAACTTCAAATGACATTATATACTTTATACTTTTATATTTACATATAAATAATAATTAAAATTTTAATATATTATATAGTTTTAGTCAAAATTTTTATGTTATTAATTCATTTTATTTTTAATTTTTTTTTTAAATATTTTAAACAACTCAAAAATACCATTTTTATGTATTATATATAATATTAATAATATATATTCATTATATATTAATGTATTTATTAA
>MCFG01000085.1:135000-155000 GCA_002104895.1 Anaeromyces robustus | reverse complement strand
TATAAAAATTATAATTATTAACATAATTATTTTTATATTTTAAAAGAAAAATATTTTAATAAATTTTAATAATAATTATTAATATATTATTTATTATCAAGTTTTGATAAATAAATATATTTATAGATATATTTAAATAAACCAAAAAAAATAATAATAATAATAATAAAATAAAATAAGATAAATAAAAAAAGATAAAAAAATAAAATAAAATAAAAAAAGGTATAAAATAAATTATATAAAAAAATGAACGAAGTAGATGCAAGTGAAATTAAATTAGCATTTGACGATAATGATAATTTATTAAATAAAGAAAATTATCAATGTACAAGTTACAATAACGATAAAACAAAAAATAAGAAAAGATTATTTCTTTCACTAGTTTGTTGTTTTGTGTTTTTTCTTTTTGAATTAATTTTTGGTTTAATAGCAGGTAATGCTATTTCAATAATTTTTTATTTATGTTAAATAATATACACTTGTATGTCTATATAATACAACAAAATATAATATATCAATATACCAATTCATTAATTTTATATAATAATAACCTTATTATAAATATATTTTACTATTATTATTTATATTTTAATACATATAGGTTCATTAGCTTTAGTTAGTGATAGTTTTCATATGCTTTCTGGTTAGTATGATTATATGTATATTTAATTATTTAATATTATAATATTTAATTTTTTTTTTTTTCTTTATAATTTACAAATATATATAATAGATGCCTCCGGTTTCATAATATCTATAGTTGCTATTTATCTTTCTAATCGTCAGGCCACAAAATGTATAAATATTTCATTATATATATTTATTATTAAAAAAAAATATAAATAATAATTTGACTTTATATATATTAATGTATATGTTTTAATATATCATATAGCTCATTCCTTTGGTTTTTATCGTGTAGAAATTATTGGTGTTTTAACTTCAATTCTTTTAATATGGGTAGTTACAATACTTTTAGTTATTGAAGCTATTGACCGTTTAAGAAATCCAATTGAAATTAATGGAAAAGTTATGCTTTTTACAGCTATTGTTGGTATTATTATGAATGTACTCCTCTTTTTCATTCTAGGTGATGGACATGATGGTCATGGTCATGGTCATAGTCATGGTCATAGTCATAATAAAAAAGATAGTAATGATGTTGATAGTGATAACAATGAAAAAGATAAAATATCTGGAAAAAATGCTAAAGAAAAGATTAAAGATTTCGATAAAGTATTTATTATTATTATTATTATTATTATTATTATTATTATTATTATTATTATTATTATTATTATTATTATTATTATTATTATTATTATTATTATTATTATCTCATATATATTATTAATATGATTGAAAATATTATATACTGATATTAAATATATATATTATATTATAATAACTTATAACTTATAAATATAATAATAGAATATGAATATAAATGTAAAATCAGCATTTATTCATGTATTAGGTGACTTATTATCCTCTATTGGAGTTTTAATTGCAGCGATAATTATTTGTATTAATAAGAATTTAGTCTTTTTTGATCCTATTTGTACATTTATTTTTTCTGTATTAATTATTATAACTACATTTAATTTACTTCGTCAATCACTTTCTGTAATTATGGAATCTACCCCAAAAGAAATTGATACTGACAGTATTGTTAAAGATCTAATGAGTATCAGAGGAGTAGATCAAGTTCATGATATCCATATATGGAATTTAACTGTTGGAAAACCATCTATGATTGCTCATATCACTTTCAATATAGATCCAGATAATGAACCTATTCTTTGTTCATTTGAAAGAATTTTGTATGAAGCTCAATTGATCGTTTGTTCTAATTATCATATTCATCACAGTACTATTCAATTAGAATTAAGTAAAAAGTTTAAATGTTGTGAGAATCATGATTATACTCATAACAGATTTACAGGTCACTGTGAACCTGAAATGTGTCATATTAAAAAAAATAAATGATTTAACAAAACAAAATTTTTTAAATATTAAAAAATTTCAAATAAATATATATATATATATATATATTTATTTATATATAGTAATAACTCATATAGTATATTCATTATTAAGTATCTAAAATTTTATAATTTAGAATTCTATTATTCTCTTTTTAACATAATTAATAATCTATTCATATAATTATATTATTCTTAATATTTTATTTTTTATTTTTTATTTTTTTTAAAAAAAAATAATAAATAAATAAATAAATAAATAAATAAATTAATAAATAAATAAAATAAAATAAAAAATAAAATTTTTAAAATTGTAATATATTTATTTTAATTATATTATTTTGATATAATAATATTTTTTATAATCAATATTATATGTAATAATAATCATAAAATAAAATAAAAAAACTACTAATAAAAAAATTTTTATAATTTATTTTACTGTTTATTTTTTTTTTTCATTTTATGTATTTATTCATTTACTTATTATTATATATATATATTTAACTATACAATTAAATAGGACTATGTTTATAAATATTAATAGAATGGTATATATTATACAATATGAATAAATTCAGATTATCTAAATTTTTTAAAATATATTCAAAATAATTTTAAAAAAAAATATATTCAATTAAATATGTATTTTATCTATCACTTTATGCCACAGTTGTTTATATTCTTTATATTGAATTAATGATATTACTATTTTATTTGTTATAATGATATGTAAAATTAATGACCAAGATATTCTTTGGGTATCCAAAAAACCTAATTATATATATAATAAATAGAATAAAGGAATTATTAAATTATTAATATTGTTGCATTTCTGATGATGATGATAATGATTATTATTATTATTATTATTATTATTATTATTATTATTATTATTATTATTATTATTATTATTATTATTATTATTATTATTATTATTATTATTATTATTATTATTATTATTATTATTATTATTATTATTATTTATTTATTTATTTATTTATTTATTTATTTATTTTAAACATATAATTAAATATTATTTAAGGAGTTAATTATTGTAGAATTAAATATCTCATAATAATTATTAAATATTCTTTACATTATAAAAATATAAAAAAAATTATTATGAAAGTGGATAATTCTTTTAATAAATGTATCTATATATTTCAACAATAGTTATTTTATCTTTTTATAATACATATTGTATTATTAAAGAAAAAATAAAAACATATTATTGAAAAAATATTATAGATAATATTTATTATTTTTAATATTTGATCAAATTAAACCATAAATAAAATATTATATTGACTTAATAATTATGGGGAAAACGATTGATCAATTTATACTCAGCAATAACAATAAAATAATAATTTATATATAAAAGTTGGCATTATTTTAAAAATTTTATTTTAATAGAAAATAAAAGCATACTAAATTAACATCAGCACTAGCAAACATTAAAGATCTTGGATTAAATAATACCACTGATGATGGTTCCGTATGTGAATGAAGTTTTGCAACATGTTTTCCTGACTCTCTTTCCCAAAAATTAATACTTCCATCTTGTGAACCTTTTATAATTAATTTTCATTTATTATATTATAATTATTTTTATTGATTTATTAATTTATTCATGATGTATTATAATTATTTTAATTGATTTATTAATTTATTCATGATGTATTATAATTATTTCATTGATTGATTAATTTATTCATTTATTCATTTATTATCGTTATCATTATTATAATTATTTTATTGATTGATTAATTTATTCATTTATTATCATTATCATTATTATAATAATTATAATCAACATAATATATTATATTAATTATATTTATATATTAAATGTTATATTAGAAATTACACCAATAAATAATATAAAAATAAAAATATATGTTAAATAGTATTAATTTTCTACATATATAAACAATTAAAATTATCGTTTTCAGTATATAGTTATTATTACCTGAATAAATATATTTAACATCTGGTGTGAAACCAGCAGCCAAATTTAATTGACATTTATTTTCAAAACCTTCAATAGTTTGAAGGACTGTACCTTCATATGCATCGATTACATAAATAATATTAACATTAGTAGATATTAATATGTATTTTCCATCATTACTAAATTTCAGTGATGTCCATTCCACTGGTCCTTGGTTATCAACATTAATTTCAAAAACTTCGAATGGTCCCTTTTCGTATTATTTATATCAAAAATATTTAAATTAATTTTTATACATTACGTCAGATAATATTTTTCATTAATGTTCATTTTTGATTATATTCAAGAAATATATGTTGAATTATTATATTTATGTTTATATATTATAATTTTTTATGATTATTGATATTATAAATATTAAGTCGTTACAAAATATATATTATATAAAAAAAGAAATGTATATTATTAATTAGAATTACATTTTAATTATAAATTCAATTAATTATTAATTTATAATATTTAAGTATATAAATAAAAATTTACATTTTGATAATCTTTTAAATCATATAAATGAATACGATAAGAATCGATACCAACTGCAAATAAATATCCTGCATGATCAAATGCAACACATTGTTTTGAATTATTTTTTTCTTGTAAGTTTATAATACCCTTTCAAAATATATATATTTAAAAAAAAAAAATTAATAAAAATCAATTATCAATTAGTATCTTAATATTTAAGATAAAGGGAAAAAAAGAATTACCTGGCATACAGGTGTTCGAGTATCCCATAAACGAATAGTTTGATCAAGAGATGAAGAAAGGAATAGATCATCCATTGGTGACATTTCTAAACATGTAACCCTAATTTACACAATGTTAGAGTATTCTAAATAAAATACTACTTTATATAATATATTAAAACTAAAATTAAAACTAAAGAAGATATAATCATTTTACCTTTGAGTATGACCTTTAAAATATCTTAAATATTTATTATCATATAATGATAAATATCTTATGGTATCTATTAATTGCAAAACAAATATGATTAAAAAATAGAAATTTTATATTAAAATTTCAAATTCTCGAAATCTATACAATACATTTTATTACTAAAATATTTTATTAAAATTAAATATAATATAGTTTTATACTTACCATCTTCTTTAGTAGAGGCATATATAATATTATTTGGACTATGAGTAAAACGAGCTAGATCACACCCATATTTTTTACTATAAATGGTTCTTACTAATCTTTATATATATACGTACATTTTTTTTTTTTTATAATTTTATATTTAAAATTTATATATATATGAATTATATGATATTAATATATATATATAACAAAAATAAAAATTTAATAATATCAATAATGCTTTACCTTCCTTGCTTACAATCATATAAACGTAAGGATTCATCTTGTGATGCTGTAACGCAATATTCACCTTTGGCATCAAAATCTATTGAGGTTATATGTTTAGAGCTTTCCCTAAATATTTTCCCTTTTTTTTTTTAATTTTATATATATTAATTTTTCTAGTTTAAATGGAAAATAAATTTTAAATTTATATTATACAATAAATTCAACTATTTTTTTTTTTTTAATAATAAAATTTACAAATTATTTCATATAATTAATTGAATAATTTAATAACTATTAAAAATTTTTTATCAAACATAATTAATATAAAATAATTATTTATTACCAACAGACATTGAATTCAATATACTGTTAGTCAAGGGTTCTCCTTCTTGTTTTGTACTTGAAATTGACATATTTTTTATAATTATTATTCTCTTATTTTATATATATTAATATTAAACTTCTATAGTAAAACTATTATTAAAATACATATCGAAATAATAATTTTTATATTATTTATTTTTATATTACTTTTAAATACTTTTATTAAATATAATTATTAAAAATTTTTATTATACCAAAAAAATTAATTAATCCAATCAATAATTTGATTAACTTGAATTATTATCATGAAAATAATAATAGAAAAAAATAACAATCACTTTATTATACAAAACAATTTATAAAAAAAAAATAACATTTTACTTCTTTTTTTTTTATATATTTATTTTATTTTTTTTTATTTTTTTTTTTTTTTCTATTTTTATTTTATTTTGTTTTGTTTTTATTTAATTTAATTATTATTATTGTTATTATTATAATTAATATTATGTTATTATGTTATTAATATCATTATTATTATAATAATTATTATTATTGCTATTATTATTGTTATTGTAATTATTAATACTATTAATATTATTAATACTATTATTATTATTATTATTGTTGTTGTTATTATATTAAAAATAACATAAAATATTTATTTAACTGTATTAAAATTAGCAATACATTTTATTATAGCTTGTGATATTATGTATTTTTAATTATTTATTTCTCTTAATAAAAAAAGTCTATAGTAACATTAAAAAAAATAATAAAAAAGGTAATATAAATAATTAATATTAAGAATAAACTTTAAGGGAATGCATTTCTTCTAATAATTCTTGTAAACGATCATCTTGTATTCTTGATAAACTATTAAATATATATATATTGATATTGCAAAATAATATATATTTAAAATTAGTCATTAAAAAATAAATATTAAAATGTTTATATTATATAAATTTATATGGATTTAATATATATAAACTTTTATATAAAAAGTCTAACCTTGGTATTAAAGCTTTTGCTTCTTCAGCAGTTTCACAACTTAAATTTACTAATTGAGCAACTTCAAATTGTTTAAATTCATTAACTGGGAAAATTCTATTCAGCAATTATATTTATGTAAAATAAATATTATTAATATTACTTTATTCTTACTCTTCTCTTTCCTAAAAAATAAATAAATATATTTATTATTTTTTATTACTTTCTCATTTCCTTTACAGCTTCATGATTTTGATATTTTCCAAATTGATTGCAATAATTCATTGTTTTTTGAAATACTCTTACATTTTGTATATATATGATTTAATATATATTAAAAATTATAATAAATAAGTGAATAAGGAAAAAGATATAATATATCAAAAAAAAAAAAAAAAACTCATATATTTTTATAGAAAATAATATTTCGTTGAAATTTTACTCTGATAATGAACTTTCACCCATATCATTTTCAGATAAACGATTATGTTTTTGAACTTCCATTAAAACCTTAACCTCAGCAATAAAAAGACATTGAGTATTTTGAAATTCTATGTTTAAATATAAATATATTTTATATGAAATTTGATTTTATTTTTTTTAAGTTTTAAAATAATGTACATTAATAAAAAAATGTTCTTATTTTCATAATTTTTTATGAAATTTCATTTTATGTAATTTTTTTAAGTCTATTTTATTAATATATTAATAATTTTCTCATATTCTTTATCTACTAAAAATAAATAAATTTTATATATATCTTAATATTTTTTTTTCTTTTTTCTTTTTTTTTTTTTTTTTTTACCTTCACCAAATTTTAATTTGGATGCATCATCTTCTTCTAATTGACCACGATTAATTCTTTCATTTTCTGTAGGTACTGAAGCCATTTTATTATTATTATTATTATTATTATTATTTATATTAAATTATAAATAAGTTATTTTATATTAAGTTTATTAAAAACTATTAAAGAAATAGAAATTATATACAAATTTAAAAATTTTAATAAACTGTAATATATAATTTTTATATATGGAAAAAAAAAAAAAAAAAAGAAAGGAAAGATAAAAAAAGTCAAAAAAAATTTAATATAATAAAATTTTAATCAAAAAATTTATTAAAATTTTATATAATAGATAGAATTTAAAAAAAAAAAAAAAAAATTTTTCTTTAAAAAAAATTTATTTGGTACTTAAAAAAAATGAATCTTCCAAATTTCAGACAAATATACAGAGAATCTCGTACAATAGAGGAGGAAAAAAGTATAAAAAATAATTCTTTTTATAAATTCTGTGGATTTGTTACCCTTTGTGTTATTTTTGTCCACCTAAGGAATAAAAATTTCAATATTGAATGAATTGAATTTCAGTGAAATAATTCATAATTTTAAAATTACTTTTATTCTTTTTAAATTATCAATATTTATTATAATAACCATAAATTATACCATAACATTTAATTTAAAATATATATATATATACCAAAAATAAAGCATAAAAAGAAAATATAAATATAATATAAATAAAACAAAAAATAGAAAAATAAAAGCTATTAAAATAAAATAAAAAAATTGAACAATAATAACAAAAAAATGATTTTTATTCAATAAATACATAATCATAAAAAGAAATAAAAATCTTTTATTAAATAATATAGATAAATAATGAAATAAAAAATAATTGAAAGTATAAGATTTTAAAGTTAAATTACAAATATTAAAAAGTATTTCTTTATATACAGAGATATATACAAGATTATTTTATAATAATTTATTAAAAATTGTAAATCTTTATCATATCAAATTATAAATTATTATATTAATTTAAATAATAGAAATATACTATTAATGAAAAAAAAATAAAAATATATATACTAAAAAATAAACATTATTTAATAAAAATAAAATTGCTATTAAATTAATATTTTTTTTTAATCCAATATACTTTTTTATAAATTGTATTATTTTGTGAAATTTTAGTCATAGGTTCATTGTTGTCAAAAATATAAGATGTATTTTGAATTTGTTTTCCTGTAAAAGGTTCATAACCAAGATTTTGGCTTTCTTTAATTTTTGTAGTGATAGCAGGATAAATGCTATTGAAGTTATCATAATGTACATGTGGAATAACACCACTTTCTGTATTTGTATTGGTTACAAATTTATAGTTATTAAAATTATTATCATTATTACTGTTGTTGTTGATGTTGTTATTTATGTTATTTTTGTTGTTATCATTGTTGTTTCTTTTTTTATCATTATCGTTATTGTAATTCTTATCATTATGATAAATATAGTTTTCCTTCTTTCTTTTTAAGGTTTCTGTATCATCTGTTGAGAAATATGGACATTCAATTTTGTAAAAAACAGTTCTTTTTTGAGGAAAATAAGACATTTCTAAATATTCAATATTTTCAATATCTACAATTAATAAGCAAAAATTATTATAGGCTTTTTCTAATTCATATTCTTCTTCATCATATATATTACATTTTTCTCTTTTTTTTTCTCCTTTCACTTTTTCTTTTTCTTTTATTTTATCATTACTTTCCTTTAAATAATAATTTTCATTTTTTTGAAATGAAGGCTTTTTATCTAAACCTTGTTCTTTATCAGATTTTAAATAGTATTTATTTGATTTATTATATGATGAAAAATCATTATTCTGTTTTTTCTTTTTTAATTTTTTTATAGAAACATTTATGTCTTTATAATTATATTCCATTTTTCCTTTATATACATAATATATATAATATTTAATTAAATAATATAAATAAATATAAATATATTTATATATAATAATATTGAAATTATTAAAACAAATTTATAATTACTATTAAATTTTTTATTTTTAAAATTATCTGGAAGTGATACTTCTTCTTCATTTGAATCATTATCTGTTAAATTTTTATTATTATCTTGAATATGGTTACCTTGAATATTTTCATCATTATCATTATAATTATCATTACTATTATTATTATTATTATTATTATTACTATTATTATTATTACTATTATTATTATTATTACTATTATTATTATTATTAATGACAGTGGTAACACTATTATTAATGTAGTCTTTATAATGATTTATAACTTTATTATATTTATTATTGTTTTCATGATTTTTATTATCGTAATTTTTTTTATCGTAATTATCTTTTGATTCAGGATTATTATGCAAATAAAATTCTTCCATATATGGTTCAGTATAACTGTCAACGTCAAAATCTGACATAATTTCATTATTACCATCATTATTAAAGATATCTTTTATATAAGGTTCAATATAATCATCAACATCAAAATCTGACATAATTTCATTACTACTACTACTATTATTATTATTATTATTATTATTATTATTATTATTATTATTATTATTATTATTATTATAGACATCTTTTATAAAAGGTTTTATATCATCATCATTTATATCATTTATATCAAGTATGTTTCCACAGTTCGTACTTTTATTAAAAGATTTATTTATATTTTTTCGATTTCTTTTATCAAAATTGATAGTATCTTCACTAAAACTTGAAGACTCAGAATTTTCTGAAGAATAATTATCTAAATTATTTGTATTTTGATAGATTTTTGAAAAGGACTTTACTTTTGAATTATTATGAAAAATATTAATCTTAACTTGATTATCAATTTTTTTGTTTTTATAATCATATTTAAAGATATTTTTCTTTTCTATGTAAGTTCGTTGTTTAGAAGTTGATATATAATGGTGATCTTTATCATTGTGATATTCATTATCATTATATTGATTAGTATTCGTATCAATATCAGCATATAATACTTTAGAATCTAATTTATTCTAAATTATAAATATCATGAAAATATATATAATTATATTTTATATTAAATATTTTAATAAAATATTACATACATAAAATATAAAATAAGTAATATATTTTTTTAATTGTATTAAGGATTGTAAATGAAAAGATAAATAATTAATTATATTTTTCTTTTTATAAATACATTTGGCTTTGGGTCAAGATTATCATGTATAAAATTATTATTATTATTTTTAAATTTTTCGTCATTTTCTTCTTTTAAATTTTCTTTTTCTTTTTTCGTATTTTCTTTATTCTTCTTTTCATTAAAATTACTATTTTTTATAATTAAATCTTTTGGAATAGAATAAAGATTAACACTACTTTTTCTTCTAATTGAAATATTACTATTTTTTTTAGATATTGAGTTTCTTCGAGTGGTATTTTTATCTATAGAATGCGATGTATTTATTGTGTAATTATAATTATAATCATATGAATTTTCTTTATAACTTTTCTGATATGGATCAAACAACCTAGTATCATTATTTTCAAAATCTAAATAAACACTCTTTTCATTATTTGGCATTTCTTCCCATACCTTTTTCCTTAAAATCTCCCAATTAATATTATAATCATCAGTATTACAAAATGGTTTTCCTATAGGTGAATAATTTTTTCCCGTAGGAGTTTGAGAAATAACTTTTGAAAAAAAGGTTAAAAAAATTAATATAAATTATAATTAATTTATAATATATTTCCAATACATTCTTAAATTGAAGATTTTAAACATTTAAATAATTATAAATTCGAAGATATATAAATTTTTTAAAATTTTATTTTACATACTTGTATGAAAAGTTCCAGATAAACGAAATTGTTCTTTTGTATAAGGAAAAAACCAACATATTTCTGTAAATTTTGAACCTTTCAATATATTTGTTAAAAAATCTGATCTAATATCAACTTTAAACTTTTTTAAAAAATCCAAATGAGAAAAATTAAAATATATATATATTAAATTGAAAATAAATAAGAAACATAAAAAATATATGCATTAAATAAAAAGAAAAATTATATTTTTTAATAATATTATAAATTATTATTATTATTATTATTATTATTATTATTATTATTATTATTATTATTATTATTATTATTATATACTATGAAAATATACCAATAATGAATTTAATAATTTATCTTTAGCTGGTAAAAAACTATCATCAATGGTTATAAAAGGAATTTTAATATGTTTTGGTATGTCTTCATCTTGATTCTCTAACTGATTGTTTTTATTACATCCAAACTGAATAAATCCACTAAATGGTAGAATTCTAACATCAGGTTTTCCATCTTGCTATCATTATAATAAAAATTATTGATATATACATTTATTAATTATAATAATACTTTTTATTTTTTCGTTTTATTTAACTTTTAATTATAATAATACCTGAATTGAAGAAACTGGTAATTTAACTTTTAATTATCAGTAAATTTTTAATAACAATATAATATATTAATTACTTAGTATTATTTATAAATATTTACTGTAAATATAAAATATGCAAATACATATAAACATACATGATGAAATTCTCTCCGTGACTTTATCATCTTCTAAATTTACTTTTAAAGAATTTATTAAAATATTTTTCCATTCACAATCCATTTTTTTTTTTTTTTCAGAAAAAAAAAAAACTTTTAAAACAATATTTTAGCTAATAACAATAATATTTATATTAAATATTAATAAAACTAAAGAGTTATATTATTAAACATTTAATAATTTTTATATATGAATTTATTCGCATGAAAAATGTATATATAATTATATATCTATTAATTCATAAAAATTAAATTTGTTTAAAATAAGTATTTTTTAGTTATTATAAATTCTTTATATAGTATTTGTTATATATAATAATTCACAATTTTAATGTATACTTTATAATATTCTCTCTTTTTTTTTTAAAAAAAAAAAAAAAAAAAGTGTTATATTTTTTATGTTATAAAAATGTTATTTATTAAAAATATATACCCATATCGCGATATTTTTTTTTTTCATTTTACTTATTAAAAATATAGTATTTATTAATTTTGATGAAAAGATAATAATTTTTCATCAAAAGGATTATTACTATTTTGTGTGATTTTTTTTTTTTTTTTTTTTTTGTACATTTGTTCTTTTTTTGATTTTAACTTTAATTCCAAATAAAACATATGGATTTACATCCACGATTTCCGCAATATGATGAGTAATTTTAAATATTATGTTTTTTTATGATAATTATTTCTATTATGTATTAAAATGTATTATTAATGTACATTATTTGTAGATGATTATCTAAATAAAAATAATTAATTATAATCTATATTATTAGATAATAATAATTGGCTAGAAATTCCTTTAAGAAAATATATTCCATTTTATAATAAAAATTATTCCATTTTATAATAAATAGTTATTTTTTTTATTTATTAAAAAAAATTTCAAATTTTAATTCAATTCAAGATTTCTTTTGTATATATAAATTAATTAAAATAAAATAAGATAAAAAAAAAAAAAATGGCAGAAACGACTTTTAAATCATTAGAAAATGTTAAAAATATTGTAATGGTTTTATCTGGTAAGGGTGGTGTTGGTAAAAGTTCTGTATCAGTTCAAGTAGCTCTTACTTTAGTTCAAAAAGGTTTTAAAGTTGGACTCTTAGATATTGATTTATGTGGTCCTAGTATTCCAAGAATGCTTGGTATTCAAGATAAACAAATACATCAATCTTCAAATGGGTAATTTAAATTAAATTTCATATAATTACAATTAATTATTAATATTAATAATTGATTTACAATACTACATAATTTATATTGCAATTATTTTTATTAAAAATAATAATAATGATTTAATAATTAAAATCACTAATATTAAATATGAATTATTAATATATTTTTTAATGTCATAATTAATTATTTAAAAAATCCTAATTAAATGAATATATATTGTTTCATTTGTTCATTTATATAATAATATATATACATGTTAAATATATATATAATTATTTTATGTTTAAATTTATTATAGTTGGGTTCCAGTTTATGTTGGTAACGAAAAGAATTTTGCTGTTATGTCTGTCGGTTTCTTACTTGAAAATCAAGATGATGCAGTAGTTTGGAGAGGTCCAAAAAAATCAGGTATATATATATAATTGATATATAATAATTATAAATTTTTAATTTTTTTAATAAATTTATTAAAAAAATATTAAATATAAATTATTTTCATTTATATGAAATAATCGTATATATTATAATTTCAATAAATATAATAATTTACATATTAATAATAAAATTTATAAATATTATTGATAATTCTGTATATATATTCCTAAAGCAATGATAAAACAATTCTTAGAAGATGTATGTTGGGGTGAATTAGATTATTTAGTTATTGATACTCCACCAGGTACATCTGATGAACATATTTCTATCGTTGAATATTTAAGTAGCTTTAAGCCAATGGCAGTTTTAGTTACAACTCCACAAAATGTTGCTATATCTGATGTTAAAAAAGAATTAAACTTCTGTAGAAAGGTTGGAGTTTCAATTTCTGGTATTATTGAAAATATGAGTGGTTATATCTGTCCACATTGTTCTGTATGTTATATATATAATAAATTTGTATAAAAAATAATTATTTAAATAATAATATTTTTTATATATAAAAAAATAATTATAATTTTTATAATATATATAATTAAATTTATTATAATTTTCTATTAATGTATATATTCCATATTTTAACAGGATTGTACACCAATTTTCTCTAGTGGTGGTGGTGAAAAATTAGCAAAGGAATACAATGTTAAATTTTTAGGTAAGCAAAGATATTGACTTTGTTGTTGTTAATATTATTATTTTGATATATACTATTACATTATTACTTATCAGTTATAATTTATTAATAAAATTTATTAATAATAAAATTTTCTAATATATATATATAAATCTATTGATTTATATTTATATTTATATTAATATTTATATTTATATTTATATATCTCTTTCATTTTTTTTTTATATAATAAATTCTATTATATAATTGATAAAAATAAACAATCAAATGGTATATAATATATGTATATTTAAATAATTTCAATTTTGAATAAAAGGAAAAGTACCAATAGATCCAAAGTTTATTGAATCAATGGAAAAAACTGATACATTTGTTGAAACATATAAAGACTTAGCATTGGCTTCAACATTCTCACAAATAGTTGATAGCGTTCTTGAATCTTAAATTAAATTCAATTTATAGATTTAATATTAGATAATAAGCAATTTATCAGAGTAAAAAATAAATATATATACATACAATAAAATAAAAAAAAAATAAAATAATAATAATAATAATAATAATAATAATAATAATAATAATAATAAAAGAAAGAAAATAAGAAAACCAATAAAACAATAAATAATCAATGAATAATAATAATAAATAAATAATAATAATAAATAAATGAATAAAAATAAATAATAGGATAAAAAAAAACGTAGTAAAAATATATATACAACATATATAACAAATAATAATTTATTTATAAACAATATTAAATACTTTGCCTATATATTATGATGATTTATTTTCACATAAATATGAATAATAATTAATATTTTTTAAATATTTATTTAATAATATCAATGATAACTATATCATATCATAATAAACAGTTACGTTAATTAACCTCATATATAAAATATGATAATATAAAACAAAATATATTTAAAAAAAAATTATACATATAATTAAATTTATTTAATATATTAAAATATAATAATAAAATAATATTATAAACAAAATATTTTATATGTCATTTTATATGTTAATACTTTATGTGTCATTTTGAACTATATTTCAATTTTATATTTATACTGTTATATTATTGTTATGATTCCTTTGTTTTATAATTATATATATATATATTTTTCATTATTCGAATATTTAATTATTCTAATAAAAGAATTCTACTATTACTATTAGTTCTTTTTAAATAAAAAATAAAGAAACATTTTAAACATTTCTTTTATAATTAATAATATAATAATAATTTTTTTTTTATTATTATTTTATCGTTGTTTAATATTACTTTAATTTAATTATAAAATTTTATATCAATTTAAAAAATTAATATAATTATGTAATATATTTCAATATATTTTAATATATGGTATAATATAAAAATCTAATATATTTTATCCAATAATCTATAGTATCACATATTACAATATAATGAGAAATAAAATTTTTAATATAATAAAGAAATTTTTAAATTTAAAAGATTTTAATATTTTTTATAATATTTTTTATTTGTAACTTATTATATTTAATATTTTAACAGTTAAAAAGGAAATAAAAAGTTATTTATAATATCCAAATGATTTATTTAATATATATTATCTTGAATAAATAATTTATAAATATAATAACTAATGAAGTATTGAGAATTCTTATACTGTTTTTTTTTTTTTTTTTTTATGAAGAAAAAATAAAAATAATTAAAAAATATTATCTGAAAGTAATTACTATAAAAATTCTATATATAAATTTATTTGAAATTAAATAATATATTTAATATATAATTTCTTAAAAAATAAAATGTGAAAATTATTTATATATAAATTTAAATTACTTTTATTAATAAATAATTTTTTAATATCATAAAATATAATTATATATATTCTTATTAAAATCTGTATAAATTATTATTTTCAAAAAAAAAAAAAAAAAAAAAAGTAATAATAATAATTGAATTTAACCTTCCTTTAATAATTAAAAATTATTAAGAACAAAGTGAAAAATTGAAAATAAAATAAAATTTAGTGAAAGAAAAAAATAAACATTAAATAAATTATATAAATAATAACATAAAGGAAATGGACATAAATAAAAATAGTATGATAAATAATCAACTTTATATGGAAATGCAAAATAAGGAAAATTTTGGAGATGATAATAATAGATCAAGTATTAATAATTCCTTTTTTCAATTTGCAAATTCAGAAATCTTATCATATAATATTATATATAGTTGCGAAATAAAAAATTTAAAACAGTTAAAAATAATATTCAAAAAAAGTTTAAGCTTAATAGATGAACTTGATGACCCTTTAGATGTTTTTAATTCCTATATTCAATGGTTACAAATTAATTATCAATCCATAGAAAATTTCAGTATAGAAGATGACGTAATACCAATAATAACGCAAGCTTTAAAATTATTAAATGGTGACCCTCGTTATGTTAATGATATTAGATATTTGAAATTTTGGGTTATTTATTCAAGTTTTGTTGATGACCCTATTGCAATATTTGAATTTCTGGAAAAAAATAATTTATGTTTAAAACTTGCAGCTTATTATGAAGAATATTCAAAATTAAAAGAAATTGAAAAAAAGTAAATTTAAAATTATTTTATTTTTTAAAATATATTACATTTAATATTTATAATTAAAATTTAAATAATAAATGTATTTTTCATTATAATTTCTTAAAATTCAATTATCTTTTTTTTTTTTTTTTAAAATATAATAAATTTTTTTATAATTTTTATGTATTTTCTTTATTAAATCTTATTATATATAATAAATATATATATAGGTTTGATGAAGCAAAAAATATATATCATCTAGGTATAAAAAGAAAAGCAAGACCATTTTTACGTTTAAAAAGAAATTATGAAGCATTTAAAAGAAGAATGGAATTTTTAAATAATCATCAAGATAATGAATTTTATCATGCTAATTCAGTTGTAAAATATTATTCTACTTTTTAAATATTATTGAATAAATTAATATAAATTTAATGAAAATATATTTTAATCTCGTATTATTTTGACTAATTATTATCAATTTTAATATTATTATTTATTATAATATCATTATAATTTGATTATTATTATATTATTATAACACTATTATTATTATTATTATTATTATTATTATTATTATTATTATTATATATTATTATACATTACTTAACATAATATTTTATAGGTAAATAATGAATCATTAGATACAAAAAATAAAAATAACAATATAACTTTTGATAAAATGCAATATAATACTATTGATTATATAAAAAATAATTATGAATATAGTAATGATGAAATATCGAATGATGAAGAATTACAGTTATCAGACTTAAATATAGTAGAACATGATAAAGAAGATAAATCGAAGCTTAATTCAAAGAACAGAAAATATGAGAATTCAGCATCTTTAATAAGAAAGGAACCTGAAATTACTAATAATATTGAAATAAAAGACAAATATTTGAAGGATAATACAAATACAGAATTTATAAATGTTAATAAAAATAATAATGAAAATAATGTTTTTGATAATAATAATAATAATAATAATAATAATAATATTCAAAAAATAATACATAATAATAATAATAATGATAGAAATATAGTAAAAATTAATTCAGGACCTATTTCTTCTGAAATATCATATAGTAATTATAAATATTTATTAAATAACCAATGGAATCATTTAAAATGTAAAGTTTTTGAATATAAAGGAGAAATTATTTCATTTGAAGAATTACATGCTTTATTTAATGGTTATCCAATAAAAGTAGAGAAATCGCCAACATTAGATCAAATTTCTATACCACCATCATCTGAAATAGATATGGATATTGATCAAGATAATAATAACGATGAAATGTTTGAAGAAATATTTACAAATATATCAGCAAGTATAAGTAATAATTCAAAAGCAAGTAATCCAGATAATAATAAAAATTCAATATTTCAAACAGTACCAACAAAACCTAATAAGAAAAATACATTTAACAGTAATAAATCCTTTTTAAATAATAATTTAACATTTAACATTGATCCAAAATATTATGAAGCAATGGAAATTGATAATAAATATAACCAAGAAGAATTAGGTAAACAGTTTATATATATATATACATATTGCATATATAATATATATAAGTAAAAATATATACTTATATTTTAATATACACATATAATTTAAGTTAAAAACTTTTTTTATAACTCATTATTATAATATTATATAATTATTAATTATAATTTCTTAATTTTTTTTTTCCTATTTTTCTTTTTTCTTTATATATATATATATATATTATTATTATTATTATTATTATTAATTTTAAATAATTATAAATAATTATTTTTATATGAATAATAATAATAATAATAAATAAATAAATAAATAAAATAAATTATAACACAAAAAAAATAAAAATAAAATAAAATATATCATATTCTACCTTATAAATATTTTTTCCTTTATTTTAATTATTTATTCAGTTACCCCGAATAATAAAAATAGTTTAAAGTATTTAGAAGATACACCAACACCAGTATTTATTGATAAAGAAACTTTAAAAAAGTATAATCAACAAGAACAAGAATTATTTAATGATGATGCTATACCCGTTTATCAATCAAATAATAATAACGAAGAAGAATTAATACATACCACAAATAATTTATATCCTTCCATTTATAAAAAGGAATTACTTACAGATAATGATGACAATGATAATGATAATAATAATAACGAAGATTATAGTGATAAAGAAATAATACATAAATTAAAAAGTTCATTAAATGATTTAAATAAAAATGTTGATCATATTAAAAAAACTATTAAAACAGTAGATGATCATGATAATAAAATACGTAATTCAGAAATGAATAATATATTGAGAAATACTGTTAATTCAATATTTGATTCAAAAGGAAGTGAAGATGAAGATGAAGATGAAAATGAAAATAAAGAGAATGAAAAAAACATGAATATGATATATAATGTTGAAATAAATATGAATATGAATAATAAAGATAATAATCATATAACACCAAAAAATTATACAAATATTGATGATATTCAAAGTCCTATAAAGATTAAGAAAAATAGAATACGACGTCAAAGTCAATTAGAACAAAGAATGAAAAATAAAGAAAAAATAAAGAAAAAATCAGATATTATGGATGAAATTTATAAAAGAGAAAAAGAATCTTTTAATAATAATATTTATTATAAAAATAAGAATGAAGAAATAGATGAAAATGAGGAATTTAACAACAATAATAATAATAATAATTACTTATCACCAACATATATACCAAATAATAATAATAATAATAATAATAATAATAATAATAATAATAATATAAATTTCCCATATAAATCAAATGATAAATATTATATGGAAGAAGATAAAATAAATAAAAAACCATATATATCAAAAAAGGAAAGAAATAATCAATCATTAAAACTATATGACAATAATAATACAATTGATTTAAATCAATCCATGGAAAATTTAAATTTATCTTCTACTTTACCATCAAAAAATGGAAAGTTTGAAAATAAACGTAATAATAATTATTATGAGAATAGAAATAACTTTATCCATAATAATGAAAATCAAAATGATGAAGATGAAGATGAGGTTGAGGATGAATATGAATATGAATATGAATATGAATATAAACATAAATATAAACCAGAAAATAAAAA
>MCFG01000085.1:117500-130000 GCA_002104895.1 Anaeromyces robustus | reverse complement strand
AATAATAAATAATAAATAATAAATAATAAATAAATAAATAAAAAAAAAAAAAAAAAAGAATTCTATTAATTAATATTAATATTAATATTAATAATTAATATTAATATTAATAATTTATATTTAATAATTAATAATTAATATTTAATATTTAATAAATAATAATAATTAATAATAATAATTAATAATATTAATAATAATAATAATAATAATAATAAGAAAAAGATAAAATTTTAAATCCTTTTTTTTTTTTTTAATTAACTAATATTAAATAACGCATATTAAATAAATATTATAGATTTTAAACTATTTACATAAATGTATTCTTGTATATCTTATTTGATTTGTCCACAACACAACAAAACAACTGCTAAGAATTATCTTTTTTTTTAAAAAAAAAAAAAAAAAAAAAAAAAAAAAACAATATATTAATTTGTACATTCTCAAAAATAGAAAAGAAAAAGAAAAAATAAATATAATAAATAAATATAAATAAATACTAAATTTGTTCTTATTAATAAATATAAATATATAAATATTAATAATTTTTATTTATTTGTTAATCAATATATGATTTAATTTTGACTTTATGATGTTTAAGCCTTAATTTTATATAATAATTAAATAAACTTAAAATAATCTATAATAATATATAATAATATATAACATTTACTATTAATATATTATATCATATTATATAATAATATATAATAAATAACAAATAACATTTATTATTAAAAATTTTTTATTTACACATGTACTATGTACTATTTGATAGAAAAAAAGTTTTTTTTTAATTTAAAAAGTTTATGGCAAATAATGATATTTTTTATGGGTAAATAATAAAATATCATAAAATTAATATTAAAAAGTTTTTATATTCATTAGATAAAAGGTTGTATAAAAAAAAAATATTTAAAATTTTTTACTTTTATTTTTTTTATTATTATTTAACCAAAACAAAAAATATGTAAATAAATAAATAAATAATTGGATAATCAAGCCTCATTGTATTATAATTAAATAAATAATAAAATTAACAATATTAAAGACCATTAAATTTGTTTTTACCAAAGTGTCAAATCACATCACATAATTAAATATTATTATATTGAAAATATTAGTACATTCATTATAATTTGTTTTTTTTTTTGTTTTTTGTTTTTTATTTTATTTTATTTTTTTTTTTTTTTGTGTTTTTTTACTTTTGGTTTTTCATATAAAAAAATAAATAATTTCTTATTGAAATATATATTATATAATATATTAAACATATATTATATTTAATATTATTTTATTAAAATAATATATTAATATATATTATATATTAAATTATATTAATAATATATTTTAATGGACAGAGTGATGTAAAACTTTAAAAAATAATAATATAATAAAAATTATATATACCCATTACTATCCTTGAAATAGAGTTGTAATAATATTTAATTAATTCTAAAACATAATATTATATATTAAATTATATTAAAATATATATTATAGTTGATTAGCATATAATAATATTTTAAAACTTAATACATAACAGACTTGGTCCCTTATTTATTCATAATAATTCAAAATAATTAAATTTTGAACTTTATACAATAGAACTTTCAATACTTTTATATATTTTATATATATTATCATATTATAGAATATACTGATAATATATAGTTTAAATTTATAATTTATTAACTAATAAAATTTTTTCATAATATATGATAAAAAGTTTAAATAATATTAAAATAATTTTCATATTATTATGTATATTAATTTTTAATTAATTTTTTATGAAAAATATGTAATTTAAAATGATATATTTTATATATTGTAATATATATTTATTTTATTTATTTAATAATATTAATAATATTATTAACAAGTTTTTTAAATTGTATATATATACAAACAATTTCTAAAGAAAATTTGTTTTTTCTTTTTTTTTTTCTTTTTTTAAATTTTAGAAAAAAATATTTTTTTTTTCGTTATATATAAATATAAGTATTTTTCTTTGTTTTTTTTATTTTTAATAATAAAATAAAAAAAAAAAAAATTAAATAAATAAAAAAAAAAAAAATTAAATAATAATAATAAATAAAAAAAATTGTAATAAATAGACTTTTTTTTTTACATATTGTTATTAAAATAATTAAAAAAAAAAAAAGGGAGGGTTACAAAAATAATTTAAAAAAAATATAAAATTAAAATTTAAAATAATATTATAAAAAAAAATAAATATATAATTCAAGATGAAATCATATTTAGTATTATTATTAGCTACAATAATAGCTCAAGTTGTTATGGCTAAGAAATATCCATACAAGTCATCATTCTATGGTTGTCCAGATGAATGTCATACTGAAAAACATCCAAAATGTGGAGGTGGTATTCCAAGTGATAGAATGTTTGCTGCTATTGTAAGTAAAATAAATAATTTAAAAGATTTAAAAAATTAAAATGAGAAAGTAATAAAATTTTAATAATTTTTAAATATTTATTTAAAAAATATAAAGCCAAATTATTACTTTGACAAATATGATAGAAAGTTCTGTCATATAAATTACGTTGGTATGATTATTGATGAAAAAGCTGATGGAAGTTATAAAATGGGTAAGTAAATAATAAAATAAAGAAAAATTTAAAAAAAAAAATCAAATTATTAAATATAGGTATATATTCTTTTTATAAATATAAATAAATAGTTAGAGCAAAAGTTATTGATCAATGTGGTTCTTGTGCTGATACTCAAATTGATTTATCAGCTGATGCTTTCAAGTTAATTGCTGATAAAGATCATGGTATAGTTAAAATGGTATACGTATTTGTCGATAACTCTGGTAAAATTGTTGAAGGTCCAGTCTATGATAGTGATGCTCTTGAAGAATTCGCTGAAAAGAAACATGTATCAGTTAGTAAGGTTCTTGGATCATTCAAGGAAGCTGCTAGAAACTTAGCTACAAACCATGGTAAGGGTATGAAACAATACCCATGGGAATCTGGTAAATTCGAAGCTGAAGATAAGAGTTATGAAGAAGAAAAGAAGACTACTAAGAAGACCACTAAGAAGACTACTACCACTACCACTAAGAAGACTACTACCACTACCACTAAGAAGACTACTACTACCACCATTAAGAAGACTATTCCAACCCCACCAAAGGTTAGTGCTACTATTCCAAAGCCAAAGGTTAGTGCTACTATTCCAAAACCAAAGCAATTAAGTACTACTGTTAGAGCTACTACTATTGCCGCTAAGGTTACTCCAATTGTTCCAGTTCAACCAGCTAAGACCAATAAGAAGCCAGCTACTCAAGAAAAACAAGCTGAAAAGCCAAAGGAAAAGACTCAAAAGCCAGAAGAAAAGGAAACTGAAGAAAAGGAAAAACTTATTGTAGATGATAAGACTAAGGAAGAAACTACTGGTCCATCTGTTGGTGGTACTGCTATTGTTATTGGTGGAAGTGCTGCTGCCGCTGGTCTTGGTTTATTAATGTTAAAGCGTAAGAGTCCAGAAAAGTACGATGACTTAAAGCAAAAGTTCCCAGAAGCTTTTGGCACCGTTAAGCGTTCCTTAACTAGAGGTGCTTCTACTATTAAGCGTGGAGTTAGCCGTAGTGTTACTCGTTCCGGTAGAAACTTCCAACGCCGTAATGAACAAGCTGCTCCATTACCAGCTTCTTACACATTTACTTTAAATAGCGAAGATGGATTACCACGTGTTGCTTTATATGATGATCCATACCCAACTAAAACCCATGGTACTCAACACTGGTAAATTAAAAAATGATAGAATATACATATAAATATATATAAAAATTTGATGTATATACAAATAATATAAAAAATTACTTTTTCTCCCTTTTTTTTCATGAAATAATAACTAATAATTAAAGTAATAATATAAAATAATGAATCGTTAGTAAGTGTACTTTAAAGTTTTATTACTGATGATGAAATTACATAATAAAAATTAAAGTTTTTAATTTTTATTAAAAAAAGTTAAGAAAAAAAAAATTATATTTTTTTTTTTTTTGTAACTAAAATAATAATTAGATTATTACGATAGACAAAAAGTAAAACAATAAAATAACTTTACTTTTTATTAATTACATAATAAAATTTTAATTATTTTAATTATTAATTTTAAATAAAAAAAAAAGATTAAATAAATAAATAAATAAATAAAATAAATAATTTAACCAGAGAAAAAATAATTTTAAATAAATAATAAAGTAATAAATTAAAATAAATAAATAATAATAATAATAATAGTTTAACTTATAATAAAATTTAAAAAAAAAATAATAATAATAATAAAATAATTATATAGAAATAATTATTAATCAACTACAATTTGATAAAATGAATTTAAAATTGTTACTGATTAATAATAAATAAATAAATTAAAAAAAAAAGAAATACATATTTAATAATACATAATATAATTAATAAAAAAAAAAAAAAACCCTAATTTAACCAAGAAAAAAAAAAAAAAAAAAAAAAAAAAAAAAAAAAAGTTGAATAAAATGAAAAAAAGTCAACAAAAAAAAAAAATTTGGATATTTGTTATAAATTAATTAATACATAATAATTTACAGTAATATTTTGATTATTACTTATTGTTTATTTTAAGTTTTATGTTTTATGTTTTTATGTTTTATGTTTTTTTTTATTTTGTTTTCAGTTTTTGTTTTAAGTTTTTGTTTTTTAAGTTTTGTTTTAAATTTTTGTTTTTGTTTATTTTTTTTTTTACCAAACTTCCATAAAAGGGGAACAGAAGCAATTAATTGAACAACTAGGAACGTCAAAACTGATAATACAGTAAGGATAACCTAAAGTAGGGGGCAAATAAAATAAACAATTTTGAAAAATTCAAAAAAAAAAAAAAAAAAAAAAAAAAAATGCTAGAGTATATACTGGTTTTTTTATTTTTTTTTTTTTTTTAGTATTATTTTTTTCATTATGTGTTTTTTGATGATTCTTGTATTTTAATATTTAAATTTTTCCTTCTTGGTGGAAGAGTTAATCATTATAACTTGGGGAAAGAGGAGTGGAACAGTCTTTGTAAGGCGCAACTTAAACCTAGCACCTTTTCGGATGTTCCACTTTTGGTACGTACATCCGCACTTTTACTTAGAATTATGCCTACTGTTAGTGGCCAGATCTGGTCATTATTCAATAGGTATCCCAACAATCTAACCAAGAGCGTCGAAGCTGACAATTCAGTAGGACAAGACAGTAGGTCACACGCATCTAATAATGATAATAACTTTCCAACTTGATTTAATTTAATAATATACACTATACCATATGAAGTAATTATAAATTATTACTATCTATTAAATAATAAATTATTATTCTTTATTAGATTAAGTTTTAATATGTACAATTACTTTATAACATGTACTTTTTAAATTAAATTTAAATAAAGTTTTCATTATTTTATTGCCAAAAAAAAAAAAAAAAAAAAAAAAAAAAAAAAAAAAAAATATTTAAATTCAATAAAAGTGACGTACAAATTGTGTGCCATAAAAAAAAAAAAAAAAAATGCTAGAGTTAGAACTTTATTCTCTGCAAAAGTTATTGGACAAGTTTCCTATTTACGCACCTTTACTAGGTTCTAACAAAAATGTAACAAAAATGATTAAGTTGTTTCCATTGTGACAGTTATCAGAGAATTGACCATTGGATTATAAATTGTTTCTTATTTAAAAATCTTCGTATTAATCACTTCTCTGATAGAAATTTTTTTTATTATTTAGATAGTCTTTTTAATAGTTTAGTTGTGACCAGTGATAACTTTTAGTGTAGATAATAGAATTAATAATATTGTTAAGGGTTATAAAAGTAGTAATAATATTAGGATTAATAGTATAAGTAATATTGATAATTGATATATTAAATAATAGAAAAAATAGTTAATAAGTATCGAATTTATATTTTTTTTTAATTGGTGGGAGAGAATATGGGTTTTAGTGATAGAATTAACAATTATCCATACAAAAAGGATTGGGAATGTTTGTTTAAGTGTCAGATTGAATCTGATACCTATTCAAAATCTCCATTCTTGTTGTGATCTGCAGTTCTATTGAATGATATCAACTATACTACTTTAATACCCTCTAGTATTATTCATTATTATCTATAATGTTTATCTGTCTTTTTTTTTTTTTTATTAGTATCTTTTTTTTTTTTTTATAATGTGTTTTTTTTTTTTTTTTTTTTTTTATAATTCATGCACTTTAATATTTAAATTCAATAAAGATGAAGTACGAATTGTGTGTTTTTAAAAAAAAAAAAAAAAAAAAGACTCTTAATATTTTTATCAATTTTTTTTTTTTTTTTTTTTTTTTTTTTTTTTTTTTTTTTTTTTTTTTTTTTTTTATTTTCAAAATTTTAATTTTTATTTAGCTTTTTTGTTAATTGTAACATATATGGCTGGAATAATAATAAAAAAAAAAAACACAAAACAAAAGAAAAAAAAAAACGAGATTGTCTCTTATATTTCAATCACGTTTTCAAACCGACATGTATCTGTCTCCAAGAAGTTGGTAAAAGTAAATCTCCAAAATCATAACTTAATATTTCCCTTTCTCGATAATTATAAATCTATACACAAAAGATCTGATTCGTTAATCCTTCACATGGGAGACCTCTGTATATGTGCTCTTCTTTCATCTTACACATTTTATTCTGATCTCTTTGTATAAAATTATATTATTTCAGTTAATATTGCATCTTTTTGGAATTCCATTTTGTTTCAGTTGATAATGTTTTAAGTTCCTGTGTCTATTTCAGCAACTTTGTAGGAATAACTAGTAGGACAAATGCCGATCCCATTACCAACTCAAGTGGAATAGGATAGATTAATTTTACTTTAACTCTCTATGTAGAATTAAAATTACTATACTACTTTATACTCTCCAGTATTTTTCATTATTATCTATAATGTTTATCTGGTATTTTTTTTATATTAGTATCATAGTATCATTTTTTTATATTATGTTTTTCTTTTTTTTTTTTATTAGTATTATTTTTTTTTTATATTATGTATTTTTTTTTTTATTAGTATCATTTTTTTATTTTTTATATTATTACTCCAGATATTATTAATGTCTTAAATTATTTTTTAAATAAAATTTTTTTAATTTTTTTTTTTAATTTTTTTTTTTTATTTTTTTATTTTCTTGTTTTATTTTTATTTCAATAAAAATGCTAAATTGAAATGTATAAGTAATTTTATATAATATATAAAAACAAGAATGTTCGTTCTTTTTTCTTTAGTCTATTCCTATTCTTCCATTCATTTGGAATGCTCAAAAGAGGTTGAATGCCTGTCGATACATGGCGACGTTAAGGCCATTTTACAACTAAAAACTCCATGATATCTTACTCGTATCTAAGTTAAGCATTATGCTCAATGGTAATTCTTGGTAAATTTTCTTAGGTACTAATTACTACTCCTTAAATTTGGTGAATAAGTTCGACATTATGCTCAATGATAATATCAAATTATAAAGTTTCCTCAATAATTGTTCTTTTTTCTAATTATATATATATAAGCTGAATATGCAGAAAATGAGATATTTGTATTTTTTTTTTTTTACTTTTACTTATCATATATTTATGCATATTATCACTGTATGAATCCATTGTAAATTAGATTACTTAGTAGAGGATAAATTAAACAATATTTCATCCTCTTCTAAAGAAATTATAGAATTCTATGTTATGGGGATAGAGACATGAACAGTGATAAATCAATTAAAGCTAAAACTTATAAAATGAACAATTTTAAAAATTCAAGAAATTACTTAAAGCTTAATCTAGAATTTCCTGAATATAGCAAAGGTTTTAGGTGAATACTTAGGACAAGATATGGATATAAAATTGATGCTAGAGTTGCTAAAGCTGTTTAAATGATTGGCCTAGTCCTAATTGTTGTTCATGCTGTTTCCATTTTGACAGTTATCAGAGAATTGACCATTGGTTTATTTATTGCTTCCTATTTAAAAATCTTCGTATTAATTACTTCTCTGATCTAGATAGAAATTTTTTTTTTTTATTTTTTTGATAATTTTTTTAATAGTTTAGTTATGACCAGTGATGACTCTAGCATAGATTTAATAATATTGTTAAAGGTTATAAAAGTAGTGATAGTATTAGGATCAATAGTATAAGTAATATAGATATTTTAAGAAATAGAAAAATTATTAATAGGTATCGAATTTATATTTTTTTAATTGGTGGAAGATATTATGGTTTTAGTGATAGAACAATTGTCCATACAAAAAAGAATGGGAATGTTTGTTTAAATGTCAGACTGAGTCTGGTACATACTCAAAATCTCCATTCTTGTTGCGATCTGCGGCTTTATCGAATGATATCATGCCTATTGTCTGTAAAAGACAATATATATTGTTCAATAAATTCAAAACCAACCTCTCCAGGAACGTCAATCCTGATAATACAATAGAACATCCTAGTAAGGCAAATGCCGATCCTATTACCGACCCAAGTGGATAGATCAATTTTACTTTAATTCTATATATAGAATTAAGGGCTAGTATGAATTTATTGTTTTTACATATTATTATACTACTTTTTTCTCTCCAGTAATATTCATTATTATCTATAATGTTTAACTTTTTTTTTATTTTTTTTTTTAGTATCATTTTTTTTTTTATTATGTGTTTTTTATGATTTCATGTATTTTAATATTTAAATTTAATAAAGATGAAGTACGAATTGTGTGCTATAAAAAAAAAACTTTAGTTTATTATATATATATTAAATGCTTCATTCGGTATTAATATTCACTTTTATAAAAATCTTTTTTATTTGGTTTAATTGTTCTTATTTGATTTAAAATTTGTAACATATTTTTAATTTTTTTTAACCTTTTGTTATTTTACTTTCATATATTATTAAAAAAAAAAAAAAGAAATTAGATTGCTTAATAAAGGATAAACATCTGTAAAGATATGGATTATCACAGACATTATTAATTAAAGATATTCCCTTGGCATCTTTTATTGAACATTATGCATAATGGTAATGTTTGCAAAAAAAAAAAAAAAAAAAAAAAAAAAAAAAAACATATGAAAGAGTATTCTGATAATCATTATTGTTCTAACGAAAAATATATAAAGCCTTTTTTATTCTATCACCGATAATTTAAAGATAATTTTTAGAATGAAGACATTCATCATAATTTCATGTTTCATATATACATATTCTCAAAAAAAAAAAAAAGAAAAAAAAATTTTTTTGATCATCAAAAACTTAAATTTAAGGTATATAAAGACTTAAAGAAAATGAAGAAAATGATACACCTCATACTCATAATAAATAACTTGTAAGAAAAATTATCAGTAATTTTACAACTATATCTACAAAAATCTTTAACTATAATTATTTAACGTAAATTGAAATACCTATATTGGGTTAAGATTGGTGTTAAATAGTTATAATGAAAATGAAAGATTCCAGAAACTGGTGTAAAATTGATTATAAAGAATATTAAAACTGGTAAATAGTCTATCTTCTCCTCACATCCTATTTTTTATTAAAATAGGAAATATTGTGGTGAAGATATTATTTTTTCTTTATATATATATATATATAAATCTTAAAAAAAGGCTTATGATACAGTTCTTATAAGAATATCTTTTTCGATACAGAAAGAATCAGAATAGTGATAATGTGATAATGAAGTTTAACACAAGTTTAATACAAACTGTTGATGATAAGAATAATTTACCTCTAATACATAAGTCTTCAAGTTTATTAAAAATATTATATGATTTCTATCTTTTTCTTATTTTATATAATTTCTTTAAACTTTTTTTAATATAGTTTTTTCATATAAACATATTAATTATCCTCATTTTTATTTAATTTAATAATAATTATAAATAATATCATAATAATAAATATAATAATAATAATAAATCTAATAATAATAATATCATTTATAATAATAATATCATTTATAATAATAATATCATTTATTATAATATCATTTATAATAATAATATCTTTTATTATAAGAATATCATTTATTATAATATCATTTATAATAATAATATCTTTTATTATAAGAATATCATTTATAATAATATCATTTATTATAATAATAATAGTACCTGTAATAATAATATTTATAATAATTATTATTATAAATATTATTTATAGTATATAATAATAAAAATAATTAATAAATTAAAATAATTAAATAAATAAATAAATAAATAATTGATCATTATTATTAAAAAATGATCAATTATTATTATATATATTTTTCATAAATAAATCTGAAATTATTGTTTTTATACAAAAGATAATATATTAAAAACATAAATTTAAATAAAATAATGATGTCATGTGATATCCATTAAGAATCAAATAAATAGATTTATTATACGTATAAATAATATATCAATATGGATAATAAAATTATAAAACAAAATCTAATAGGTAAATTTTTTTTTTATTTATTTATTTTTATTTATTTAACAAAAGAACTTTTATAATAAATAATATATATATTTTATTTAATATATATATATAAAATTATCGTTATATATAAATATAACAGTATTTTTGAATATATATAATATTAATATTAATAACAATAAAAATAAAAAGGAAAAGAAAGGATAAGGTATATAAATATAATGTTTTGTCATTGAATCTTTAATTTTAAATTTCTTATTATTGGATATATAAATCAATCATACAAACAATCGGTTAACTATTTTCATAAATAAATAACACAATAATACTTTCGTAATTGAAATATAATTACATTAAATATCATTAATTTTTTACATCATAAAACTATTTACAAATTAAAAGACCTATTCAATTTATATATTTTCAAATATTTATAATAATTAAGAGCATAATTATTTAAACTTAATATTTAATGTAATAATCATCTCTAGTCAATTTCTAAATTCATCTTTGGTCAAAAAATCCCTATATTTAATTAAATAAATAATAACATTATTTATCAAAATAATTCATCGATAAACAAAATAAAATAAAAATAGTAATATACAAATATTATATAAATATTTAAAAGTCTTAAGTTGCTATACAATTTATCATGTTATAATTTATTAATTATTCATCAATGTACTACGAAATATTTTATATCATTGATATATAATTCATTTGAATTTTTTCAAATTATTTTAATAATTAATAATTATAATAATAGAAGTAATAATAATAAAAAGAAAAAGAAAAAGAAAAAATATGAAATTCAAGTATTATAAACATCGTTGAACTTTACTTACAAATAATAATAAATATCCAATTTTAATATAAAAATTGGTTAAATAAATTATTACTAAATAATTATTTTTAAGGAATAATTAGAATTGATATAATATCATATTAATAATAAAAAGAAATCTTTTTAATTTTTTTTATATATTAATATACATAAAAATTAATATTTACATAAAAATTAATATTTATTAACAATTACATAAATTTTTATTTTTATTTTTATTTCATAATTTAATTATACAATAATAATAAATATTTAGATAACTTTAAATATTTATCGGTTTACATAATAAAAAGAAAATTAAAAAAGATTTATTACAAAAACCCTTTTTAATTTTTTATTCATACATTTCAATACAATTATGGTATAAATTATAAATTTATTTATTTGTTTATTTATATATTCATTAATTTATTTATTTATTTATTTATAAATACAAATTAAATTAATATACAAATAATTAATATACAAAAAAAATATGTATTTTTATACATTTCTTTTTATCGTTTTTTTTTAAAAAAAAAAAATATAATATATCTAGCCACTTCATTTAGATATTAAGGTATAAAATTATAAATACAATATAAAATATTTTTATATCATATTTATAAAAAATATTTCTAATAGATTTTTTTAATAATCTTTATTTTTTTATTTCATTATATATATATATATTAAATAAAATACTCCTAATAATAAAAAAAAATTATATAATATAAATAAATAAATATAATTATTAATAAACAGAGACAATTAACTACACGTTCGGAGAGAGTAAAATGTGTAGATTTTCATCCAACTGAACCATGGATGTTAACCTCCTTATACGATGGTACTATTGCAATTTGGAATTATGAAACTCAAGTAAATATAATATTTCTTTATTTTTTTTTTTTTTTTTTTTACTTTCCTATAAATATATATTTACTTTAATATGTATTAAATATACTATTACTTTTATTTTTTTTTTTTTTATTATATCCTATATGTAAACTTTATATACTAATATATATTTAATATATATTATTATTATTATTTTTTTTTTTTTTTTTAACTTTTTATATAATTTTATCAAAATCTTAAGGAAATGATTAAAACTTTTGAAGTTTCATCTTCACCTGGTAAAATAATATATTAAATATAATTATATTTACATTTTATATATACTTAACTTATATATATATTAATATATATAATTTAT
>MCFG01000085.1:0-112500 GCA_002104895.1 Anaeromyces robustus | reverse complement strand
ATTTATTTATTTATTTATTTATTTATTTATTTATTTATTTATTTATTTATTTATTTATTTATTTATTTATTTATTTATTTATTTATTTATTTATTTATTTATTTATTTATTTATTTATTTATTTATTTATTTATTTATTTATTTATTTATTTATTTATTTATTTATTTATTTATTTATTTATTTATTTATTTATTTATTTGCTTGCTTGTTTATTAACTTATAAATAAATAGCAATGAAAATTAAAATGCAAGAAATAGAAGGACAAGAATCAAAACCAACTGAAACTCCAGCTGAAACTCCAGTTGAACCAGAAGCTCCAGAAACGCCAGCTGTTGAATCAACAGAAGCACCAGAACAACAATAAATTATTTAAATTAACTTTTCTTTATATTAATAACGTTTACACATACATATATAATATTAAAGATTAATTAAAATAAATAAACAAACAAAAAAAAATTAAAAATTAAAAAATAAAGATATATAAAAACAATAAAATAAAAGGAAAATAAAATATATAAAAAAAAAATAAAAAAAATAAAAAAAAAAAAAAAAAAAAAGATATAAAACAACAATAAATAAAAATAAAATAATAATAAAATTCAGAAATTAAGAATAAGAATAAAAATAAATGATAAAAATAATAATAATATAATATCAATAAATATAATTAAATAAAAATATAATAATAATAAATAATTATAAATATATTTTTTATAATTATATTTTTTATTCAATTATAAAAATATATAAAATAAAAAAAAAAAAAAAAAAAGAAATAGAAAAATTAAAATTTTTAAATATAAAAATAATAATAATAATAATAATAATAATAATAATAATACAATAAAAATAAAATAATAAATAATAAATAAATAAATAAATAATAAATAATAAATAATAAAAATATTAATATAAAAAATTAAAATAAAAAAAAAAATAAAATATATAAAATATATAAAATATATAAATTTTTATTAATAATTATTATTAATTAAAACTATTAAATATAATTAATATTATAATTAATTAATTCAAAATAAAAAAAAAATATAAAATTAAAATAAATAAAAAATAAAATATATAAAAAAAAATTAAATAATAAATTTATATATAAAATTTTTATATATAATAATATAATAATTTATATGAATGATAAATATAAATAATGTTATTATTAAATGGTTGGTTGGTTGGTTGGTTTTTTTTGCTTGCTTGTTTTTTTTTTTTTTTTTTTTTTTTTTTTTTTTTTTTTTTTGAGTATCAATATTTGTTATGTTTTAATTTATTTTTTTTTTTTTTTTTTTTTTTTTTAATTTATTAACTACAGTATTATTATTGATATTGTTTCCTGATGAAAAAAAAAAAAAAAAAGATAACTTAATTTTTTTTTTTTTATTTTATTACTGTTAAATTTGAAGAAAAAAAAGAAAAAGAAAAAAGAAAAAGAAAAAGAAAAGTAATATATATATATATATATATATATATAATAAAAAAGAATAAAAAAGAAATTAAGAAAGGAAATTACAAAAAAGAATTTACTCAATAGTAAAAAAAAATAATACTAATAAAATAAAAAGATAAATTAAACCAAAACAAAAATATATATATGTATAAACATTTATACAATAAAAAAAAATGTAATATAAATTAAATATCAAATAAAATATATAAAAATAAAATAACAAGATTGTTAAAAAAGAAAAAAAAAAAAAGATAATAAAAACTATAAAATACATATAAAATATTTAAATATATAAAAATAAAATAAAATATTTAAAAAATATATATATATATATAAAAGATTTGTCATACATTTTAATAATAAAATATAAAAAAATTTTTTTTATTAAAATGTTTATTATTATTTTTATTTTTTTTAGAATTTTCTATCTAGCTAGTATATTTTTTATTAATATTTGAAATTTTTTTTTTTTATTATTTTTCTAATAATTATTTCTTTTTATTTAAAAATTTAAATTTTTAACATTAACATTAAAATTTAGTGTAACCTATTTATTTAATGTTAAACACTTTATCTAATTCATAAATTAATAAAATAACCTAGATTTGAATTGAATTACATTTTATTTTATAAAAAACACCTTTTTTTTTTTCTTTTTTCTTTTTTTTTTTTAATTTGTTAAATCTTTATTTTTATTGAGATTCTATATGAAAAGTTTTGTTTTTATAATTAATAATTAAGAAAGTTTTAACTAATTCTTTTTTTTTTTATTTTCTTCTTTAAATTTTTGATGATTATTATGCTTTATTTTCATCTATAAATATTACCATTTTTATTATTATTATTATTATTATCATTATAATTTATTATTTTAACTGAGTAAAAAAATCACTGAACATATAAAAAAAAAAAGGATCTATTAAAATTAATAATAATTGTTATCTTTCCGTATAAGTTAATAATAAACATTTAATTTTTATTCTTATTATTATTATCAACTAATATAGATTATAATATTAATCTTAATCTCTATATACTTTTTGATTCTTTTTTTTTTACTCATATTCATAACAATAATAAGTAACATGAATTTTATATTTATAATGCATATATATATTATATATATGATTTATTTATGATTTTTTTTAAGTTTTGAAATAAAACTTTTATAAAATTTCATTATATTGTATTATCATCAATATTGACAATTGCCTAGTAAAATTAAAATATATTAAAATATATATATATATATATATATATATATAATTTACTTTAATCAAATCTTTTTTTTTTAAGGAATATTTTATTATAGATATAAAATTAAATTTCAATTATAACATTTTAAAACTTTTTTTGTTTTAAATAAACTAAAATTTGATATTTAATATGGTTATACGCACATGAAACTATCTCAATTAATTATAAAATGCAAAAAAACTTTGAAAAAAAAAATAATAATAAATAAATAATAAATAATAATAATAAATAATAATAATATTAATAAATAATAAATAATAATAGTTATTATTGGGGAAGGATGAATGAATAATATATAGTTAAAAAAAAAATGGAATTAATTTAAAATTTTTTATTATTACTGTTTACTTAGTTTTTTGTTTTTTTGTTTTTTGTTTTTAACTTTATTTATTTATTTTACTTTGTATTAAGTAAAATGATTAAATTTGTATTAAAAAAAATATTTTTTGATATAATTTTTAAAACAATATAAAATATAATAACATAACAATATCTAGAATAAGAAGAAGAAAAAAGGGAAAAAAAGAAAAAGAAAAGAAATATATATATATATATATAATATTAATTAATAATAATTATTATCAAGATATGATTTAAAATTAATTATTTTTTTATAATATTAATAAATAAAATAAAAGAAAAGAAAAGAAAAATAAAAGAAAAAGATAAAAATGTAAAAAAAAAACAAAAAAAAAAAGTATTAATATATATAAATAAAATAAATATAAAATAGAAATAAAAATATATATAGAAATATATATATATATAGAATTAAAATCAATAAAATATCAGAATAATAATATTAAAAATAATAATAATAATATAAATATACATATATATTAGATTAATAATTTTTAGTAGTTTAATAAAAAAGAAAAAATGAAATGAATTTCGAAGTAAAAAAAAAAAAAAAAAAAAAAAGAAAAATATATAAAAAAAATAAAAAAGAAAATAAAAAAACAAGAACAAGGACAAAAACAAAAATAAAAAATAAAACAGAAACAATAACAGAAAAGCAAAAACAAAAAATAATATATATATATATATATATATATATATATATGTAATAAATCCATTAATAAAATGTTTATCTATTAAATAATAGAAAATTGTATATAATATATAATTAAATATTTTTTTTTAGTTTGTTTGTTTTTGATTACATAATATTATTTATTTTATTTTTATTTTATTTTATATATGATCATAATATAAAAAAAAAAAGAATGAATATTTATTTTATATATGATCATAATATAAAAAAAAAAAAAAAGAATGAATAAAAGAAATAAAAGAAATAAAAGAAATAAAAAAAATAAAAGAAAAAAAAAGAAAATAGAAATATAATGTATAATAGATAATGTATAATAGATATATAAATATAAAATATATAAATATATATAATAATATTATATTTCTAATTATTTAATAATCAATGAATCATTATTAATGGTTGTCTTTATAATGATAATTTTCTTTTTTCTTTTTTCTTTTTTCTTTTTTTTATTTTATTTTTTTTTTCTTTCTTTCTTTTGCTTATTTGTTTTTATAATAAATATAACAATAAAAAAAATACTTTTTTTTTCTTTTTTTTTTTTACTTTCTTTTTTACTTTCTTTTTCTTTATTTCATTTCATTTTAAAAATTTAATTTTATCTTATGTTATTTTTTATCTTATTATAGAAATATATATGTATCATATATATTTCTATATATATATATATATATATATATTTTTCTGAATATATTAATATTATTAATATATTCATAATTTATATAATTATCTTTCTAATGAATCTTTCAACTTTTTTTTTTTTTTTTTTTTAATTATTATAATTATTTATTATTATGATTATGATGAATTATGATTATCTTTTTTTTTTTTTTTTTTTTTAATTATTTTTATTTTTATTTATATTATAAATGTTTTTTTTTTTTTTTTTTTGTTTTTATTATTATTATTTCTTATTATTTTTATTATTACTTTATATAATATAATTAAATAATAAAAATCAAAAACAAAACGAGAAAAAAAAATAAAAATAAAAATAACAATATTTTAAAATACAAAATAAAAATTTCATTAAAAAAAAAAAATAATAAATAACCATAAAAATAAAACTAAATATAGTAAATATAAAAAATATAATAAATATAATAATAAAAGAAAAAAAGAAAAAAAAAGAAAAAGAAAAAAAAAATTCACTACTAAGATAATTTTATAATGTCAAAAATAGATTAAATATATATATAATAAAATAAAAATAAAAATTAAAATAAAAATAAAAATTAAAATAAAAATAAAAATAATAATAAAAATAAAAAACCATATATATAATCTTTATATTTAACTAGTTATATATAAAGTTATTATATATAAAGATAAGTTTTCCCAAATAAAATTGATTCGTTTCCAATTTTTTTCTTTCTTTCTTTTTTTTTTTTTTCCTTTTTCTTTTGAAAATTTGTTTTTTCTTTCGTCTTTATTTTTTTTTTATTATCATTATTATTGTTTTTTTATTATTTGTTTTTCTGTTTTTTAATTTTTTGTTATTTTTATTTTTATTTTTATTTTTATTTTTAATTTTAATTTTTATTTTATTTTTATTTTATTTTTTTTACTTTTTATTATTATATTTTTTTTTTCTGTTTTTCTTTTTTGTTTTTTATTTTCCTTTTTTTTTTTTTTTTGTTTTTGTTTTTAGTTTTTGTTTTGCTTTTAATTTTAGTTTTTAATTTATTTATTTATTTACTTATCCATTTATATATATCATTGTTCTTATTGTTATTATTAAATTTAATTATGTTTTTATGTTTTTATTTTTTTATTTTTTTATTTTTTTATTTTTTTATTTTTTTTTTTTTTTTTTTTTTTTTTTTGAATTTATTCTTGTTTTTTTTTATAATATTTATTTATTTTTTTTTTCTTATTGATAAATTAATTTTAAAAAAAAAAAAAAAAAAAAATACTAATAATAATACATAAATAAATAAATAAAAATAATAACAATTAATTTCATTTAACTAAATTCATCATAATCCTTTTCATTACGTAAATCTAACCAATATATAATTGAAGTACCAAAGATTACAACATAAACTATTAAGAAAATAAATAAAACAACATAAAGTGGAGTTATACCAGATTTAACTTTATCAACAATAAAGCTTTTACAACCCACAATATTTTCTGCATTTTGAGTTTGATTTTGAGTTTGATCTTGGGCTTGAGTTTGAGTTTGAGTTTGATCTTGAGTTTGATCTTGGGTTTGATTTTGAGTTTGATCTTGGGTTTGATTTTGAGTTTGATCTTGTTCTTGAGTTTGATCTTCTTGTCTTTTTATTTTAATTTCATTCATATTTAAATTAATTCTACTTTTACCAGATTTTATAGAATTTACAATATCTTTACTTATTTTTTCATAATAATCTTTATCACTTTCTATTATATTAATATCTCTTTTATTTAATGGAATATTAATTGTACTATCAGAAACACGTCCAATACCTAATTCAATTTCTCTTTGAAGTTTTTCTGCATCTATATCTTGATCTTTATTAGTAAAATATTCAACATTAATAGATCTTTTTCTCCAGTAATCGCCTTCATCACCATTATCACCTTCATCACCATTATCACCTCCATCATTACCTTCATCATTATTACCAGTAGCATTATTATTGGTTATGGTGCCATCATCAGTTCCTGTAGTTTGATCTGTAGTTCCTGCAGTTTGATCAGTTGTTCCTGCAGTTTGATCTGTAGTTCCTGCAGTTTGACCAGTTGTTCCTGTAGTTTGACCTGTATTTCCGACTTTAGAATTTTTAGAAGTACCAAAATGTTTTCTATAAGAATCATTTTTTTCAACATCAGCAGCATGTTGAAGATCAGCTGGCATGGTCCAAGTAACTAATTCTTTTGGACAGTTTTCTGTAATATATGCACGATCGTTATAATTTAAATAACCACAACATTTATACTAATATTATATATTATATATATAATAATAATAAAAAATTAATAATTAAATAAATATATTATTCATATAAATATTAATAAAGAAATTAATAAATAAAAATAAAAATAAATAATAAATAATAAATAATAAAATAATATACATAATTGATAAAAATAAAATAAAATATAATAAAATAAAAATAAAAAATTAAAATATTAAATATTTATTAATATTTATAATATTTACTTCTCTTTGTAAACTCATAATCATTTCATCTGTATAGGTATCCCACCATGGAATAGCCATATTTCTTTCAGCAAAACGATTAATATCTAAAAATTTTTTTGCGACATAAGCATGACTCATAAATCCAAGAACAGATAAAAATGTTGTCATTAAAATAATTGGTTTCCAATAAGTATAAGAACCAAGTAAACCAATAAAGGAAATAAAAATAATGAACATTGAAAGTAAAAATAAACCTAGAAAAAAAAAAAAAAAAAAAAAAAAAAAAAAAAAAAAAAGAATAAAATATTATTAAATTAAATTTATAGGAAAAAAAAAAAAAAAAAAAAAAAAAAAAAAAAGACATTAAAAATTAATATAATATAATACAATGTTTTAAATCAAATATTATAATAATAAAAAATAAATAATAAATAATAAATAATAAATTTTTTTATGATTATTTTAAATATTAATAATAATAAATAAATAATCAAAACATTTTTTTTTTTTTTTTTAATATTTAAATTATGACTTTAAAATAAACTACAAAAAAATGACTAAAACAATATTCCTAATCATTATAACAATAATCATAATTATTTATAATAATAATAATAATGTAAATCAATCAATAAATAAATAAATAATATAAATAAAATGTTACCTATTTTATCTCCTGAACCAACATCATAAATATTTGCTTTTGACCATCCACCATGAGCACATATGAATATAAAAATACCTAACAATATTATACCAATTATACCTAATATTGCCATAGCTATATCATATATATTTTTTCCATTATAATGTGTACGTTTTCTGTGTAATATAATTTTTGAACCAACAGTACCACTCTTATGTAAAGTACATTTACGATCTAATTCATCGTAAAAAAATTCTTCTTGTTGTTCTGGTGGTACTTCACCTGGATTAATTATTGATAATGAATTTTCACTTGCTTCTCTTCTTGAAATATCATCATCACTATTTTGTTGCTTATATGTAATATCTTGTTCTTTACCCATTTTTATTTATAATATATATTTGATTTAAAAAAAAAAAAAAACTTTAAATAATATTTTCAATCTTTTTTTTTTCTTTATTATTATTATTATTATGGTATAATTTTTGAAAAGATATTTTAATTTTTAATTTTAATTTTAATTGATTTATTTATAAAAAAATCTTATAATATTTTTTAGCTTTAGTTGTATTTATTCAAATAATTTAAAAAAAAAAAAAAACTTTTTTTTTCTATTTGAATTGATATATTATAGAATCTTTTTGGTACAATTTATTAATTTATAAATGATTATGAATAAATTTAATTTATTTTAAATAGTAATATTGTGATATATATATTATGATTGTAAATATGTATTGGATAAATTATATAAATATTTTAATTTATAATATATATAAATTATTATTCTTTTAAATTGTTCTCATATATTATAATAATATTATAGTGTTATTAATTTCTATTATATTAATATTCTAAAAATTTATATATATATATATAAAATAATGATAAAAATATTTTTGTATATATTATGTAATAATGAAATAAATAACAAAATCAAATAAAATCAAAAGTACAATTATTTTATTTTTATTTATATTTTCCTTTGATTATTTTAATCTTTTTTAAAGGTATATTTGATACATTTAAATTAAACAATGAAATGAAAATAAAAGTTTTTTTTTTTGTATGTCTATAATATATATATAAATTAAAAATATAAATTAATTAATATTATTATTTTTTGTATATTTTTAAAAATTATAATGGTTAATAATTCTTAAAAAAATTTTATATATTACCTTGAATTCTCTATTTATTTTTATATTCTTATTCCTAAAAAAATATTATTTTACATTGATAAATAGATATAAAATTAATAATCTTTTATTAATTATAAAAGTTTTTATAAAAAATAAAATAAAATAAAATAAAATAAAAAAAGATTATAATATTATCAAAAGAAATAAGAAAGTTAAATATTTTTAATACTATTAATTATCATTATTTTACAATATTATTTTATATATTATATTTTATTTTTATTTTGACTATTATATTTTTCTTTATTATATTTGAATTTCAAAAGTAACTATTTTTATCAAACATTATAAAATTTTTATCTTGACATTATTTCATATTATATAATATAATATATATTTAAAGAAATATATGTTTTTTCTTTTTTTTTTTTATTATACCTTTATTTTTAATCATTTAATAAAAAAAAAAAAAAGAAACGAAATAATATTAATAAATTAATATTGTTTTTATTTTCTTTTTTTTTTTTTTCTTTTTTTCTTTTTCTTTTAATTTATTATTTGATCCGTTTATTTATATTTTTTTATTTAACGTTTATTAACTTTTTTTTTAATAATTATTTATAATAAAATATTAGCATCAAAAAAAAGTCATTTCTTCTTTTAACGAAAAAAAAAAAAAAGAAAAAAGAAAAAAAAATTTTTTTAACAAATTCAAAACTAAAATAATTAATATTATTAAAATAAAATAAAATAATAATAATAAATAAAATATTATAATTGATTATATAATAAATAAAATAATAATTATGAAGCAATTTAATAATTATTATAAGAAAAAAAAAATAAAAAATATTTAATAATTTAATAATTTAATAATTTAATAAATTTAAAAAAAAAAAAAAAAAAAAAAAAAAAAAAAATTTAATACTTATTGTATAATACATAAATTATTATTATTCATTTCATTTCAATATAAAAAAAATATATATATAAATATATATTATAATTTATTTATTAACTTATATTATATTCATTTATTTTTATTAGATATTTATTTAATATTTATAATAAGTATTCATTGATATATTTTCTGTTAATCATTTATTACAACTTTAAAAAGTTTTAGATAAATATATAAATAATAATCTTACAATACATTAAATTATAATAAATAATATATTAAGTAATATTAAAATGTATAATTGAAAAAAAATTTTTATATTTTCTTATTTATTAAATAACTATATTATATATAATATATTGCAATATATTACAATATATAAAGTTAATTATTAATGATTCAAATCATCTTTATTTTTATTATATATAAGATAATTAAATGTAATCTTAAATAAAATACATTCAATAATTAAATAATATATAATAATATTATAGTGATATATAAAAATGATACATTTAATATATATTATAATATATTATAATTGTGTTTATAATATATAAATTTTAATGACCATTCAAAATTAATATAATACAATAGTAAAGTTTAAGAATAAAATTCTCAATTTGTATTATACAACAAATAAATTATTATTATACTTTTTATATATTATATTATGTATTATAATGTAATATAATATAATATATAATATATAAATAAAAAAAGAAAAATCAAAAAAAAAAAAAAAAAAAAGAAAAAAAAAATTAAATCCTCTTAATTAATTAATATATAAATAGAATAACTTAAAATTTATTCTAATATATGTAAATGCATATTTAATATAATTTAAATAATATAAAAAGTTTTTTTTTTTTTCTATAATTGCCTCTTTTTTTTTTTTGTTTGAAATGTGAAATAAAAAAAAAAAAAAAGAAAAGCAAAATAAATGAATGAATATTATATAAATAAATAAATTCTAATTTATATTAATAAATAATAAATATTAATAAATAAATGAATAAAACACTAATATATATTAATAAATGTCAATAATTATTAATAAATAAATGAATGAATACAATATAAATAAATAAATAAATATTAACAAATATGAATAAATGTCGATAAATATTAAATAAATAAATGAATAAAACACTAATATATTAATAATAAATGTCAAGAAATATTAAATAAATGAATATATATATTTAATAAAGTTAATAAATATTAAATATATAATTAATATATAATTAATATATAATAAATATGAGTATATAAAAAATTAAATAATTTAGTTTTAATAATAATTAAAGTTTAAATACTAATTTTTTTTATTCCAAATTTTCAATTTTTTATTATTTCATTTTTTGAGGAATGGAATAAAATATTGCAAAAAATTATAAAATATTGTTAAATAAATAAGATTAATGACAAGTTTAACAGTTAATATATATACAATATAATTAATAATATATTATAATATATTTAAAATATATTTAAAATAAACTTTTACAAGAAATCCTAAGAAATTTCAAATTATAGAAAAAAAGAATTATGAAACTCAAATTAAATTATTATTTATATAATTTAAATTAAAAAATTCAAAAAAATAAAAATAAAAAATAAAAAATGAAAAATAAAAAAAAGGATTGTATAAATAAATGTATAAATAATTATAAAACAAATAAATTTTATAATTAAATAAATAAATAAATAAATGATGACAAGTTTAAAGTTAAATCCATTATTATTATTTACACCTTTCAAAAAATAATAAATAATAAATAATACTAAAAAAAAAAAAAAAAAAAAAAAAACTGGGCTTGTTACAAATTAAAAAACCAAATGATAAAATGATAAAAGAATTATTAAATGTTAAATGATTATATTATAAATTATTATTATTTACTTTTTGTAACAAACTCATTGTTAATCCTAATTTTCATTATTTTTAATGAAAATGAATATGAAAATAATAATGAATATGTATGAAAATAATAATAAAAATGAAAATGATAATGATAATGAAAATGGTAATATTATAATATTAATAACTTTGCAAATTATTTTATGATTGCATATAATATAAACATTTAATTAAAAAAAAAAAAAGTATTCATCTTATTACTGGAAGTTTATTGTAATAATATAATATGATTAAATATTTTTTGGTATAAATACATTAATAACAATAATAATAACAATAACAATAACAATAACAATTGTTATTATTAACTATAAATTATAATTTATCTTAGTAAGGATTAATTATTGAATTATAGGTTATGTGTATGTTTATGTTTATCTTCAGGATGATATTTATGATCATTATTATATAATAATTATAGAAATAATAAAAATAATTATAACTACTACTACTATTACTATTACTATTCATTATTATTATTAATTATTATTCATTATCATGATTATAATAATATTTATATTTCATATTAATATTTCATATTTCATATTTATTATATTATAACAAACAAACAAAAAGTCTTTTTTTATTTTATTTTATTATTATTTACCATTTTTGTTATTATTATTATTATTATTATTAAAAAAAAAAAAAAGTTTTTAGGTGAATTTTTATAATATATTAATAAATATTAATCGATTATAAATAAAATATATGAATTTAATTTAAATTATTATAAATAATATAAAAAGATAATATATTTAACAATGATTCCAGATAAGATTAAAAAATAAAAATAAAAATATTAAAAAATAAAAATAAAAATAAAAATAAAAATATAATAAAAAATACATTTATTTATTTATTTATTTATTTATTTATGTATTTATTTATTTATTTATTTATGTATTTATTTATTTATTTATTTATTTATGTATTTATTTATTTATTTATGTATTTATTTATTTACTTAATTATTTATGTATTTATTATAATAAAAATAAAAATAAAAATAAAAAAAAAGAACCGGGATAAATTTAATTTTCTTTTTATTCTTTATTATTTTCAATTAATTTTTCATTATTAATATTATTATTATTTAGTATTATTAAACTTCTTAAATTGTGTCTCTTATTGTATTGTATTGTATTATATAGTATTTTATTGTATTATTGTATTGTATTTATATTTTATTATTATATATAATTTATTAACAAAAAATGTAAAACAACTTATCTATTTATTCATTCATTTATTTATCCATTTATTTATGTATTTTTATTTATTTATTTATTATTTCATTCATTCATTCACTATAATATATATATATTGTTTTATGATTAGAATAACAAACCCATAAAAAAAAAAAAACGCCATCTTAAATCACGTGTATAAATGGTACATTATTAAACTTTTTTTTTTTTTTTTAAACTTTTTTTTTTTTTTTTATGACTTAAAAATAAAAAAATACTTATTTCTGTATTTTTTTATAAATTGAAAAAAATATACTAATAATAAAAAAAATTAATAATAATAATTTATTTTAAAATGTAATTTTTTTATTATACATAATAATAATTATTATTTTTTAAAAAAAAAGATAAAAAAAAATAAAAAAAGCAAAAAAATAAAATTAAATAAAAAAAAATAAAATTATAATAATGATCATTTATTAGATATTATTATTTATTTTTTATTATTTATTATTTGGTAATAAAACATTTTTAATGTAGTATTTTTTTTTTTTTTCAATAGAATTATTTGTACAAAAAAAAAAAAATTTTTTTTGACAGGTAACAAAACTAAAAAATACCAAATAAAGAGTTTTAAATATGTATTATTCTAATCTATTCTATTATTCTACTTTATTTTATTTTAGTATTTTTTATTCTTCTTTCTATTCAACTAAATAATATAATTTTATTATATAGAGTTTTGTTTTTTTGCTTTTTGTTTCTATAAATATATATTATAATTTTATAATAGAATTGTTACATTATATTATATATATTATATTATTAATGTTTTTATTATTTTATTTAAACAAAAAAAAAAAATAAAAATTAAAATAGATAAATATAATTTATTTCCAATTCATTTATTACAAAGAAAAAAAATTGCTTAAAGTTATCATTAATCATATATATAATACATATATATATATATATTTTCTTTTCTAATAATCTTTATAATAATCATCAAAATAGTTTGATATTATTTTAAAAATTTTCAATTTTTTTTTATATATATTTTAATATTGATTACATATAATTAAAGTGTTTTTTTTTTTAAAAAAAAATAAAAAAGAAAAAAGAAAAAAGAGAAAATAGTAATACAATAAAAAAAAAAAGAAAAGAAAGAGAGAAAATAATAATAGTAATATTATTATTTTCTCTCTTATTTTAAGTATATAATTTTATAATATTTTTACACATATATATTTAAAAAAAATAATACTATGGGGTTAGTTTTTTGAATAATATTATGGGTTAGATTATATGTTATAATTTTAACAATGAAAAAAATTTTTACGATGAAAAAAATATTTAATAATCTATTTAATATTAGACAAAGAAATCTATAATAAAATAATTATTTTATATTTTAAAAAATTTTTTTTTTATTTATTTATTTTATTTAATCATTATACAATATACAATATGTAAATATAAATATATTATTTATTTATATTTTATGAATTTCGCTATATAATTAATTATAATTAAATTACAATATTATTATTATTATTTTTTATATAAAGATATAATATATCAAAAAATTAAATCATAATAATAATAATCAATAATAATAACAAATAACAATTATTATTATTATTATTATTATTATTTATTATTATTATATTATTATATTTTTTTTTTATATCGATTCATTCTATTTCTATTTTTATTATCTATTTCTAATTTCTATATTTTAAGAAAAAAAAAAAATTCTTTTTTTTTTCTTTAATTAATGGATAAAGAGTTTTAACAACTATTTGGAAGAGAACACCATTCATTATTTTCTACACTCCATTTACCATTTTCATCACTTTCTATTTCTTGTAAACATTTACTACAACATTTATAACTATATATATATAAATAAAATAAAAATATATTATAAATAAATATCATTAGTATCACTTTATATTTTTTTATATTCTTTATATTTTATATTATATAAATTATTTTAAAAATAGAAAAATAAAAATAGAAACTTACCCAATATCTAAACCTTTACATTTTACTGATTTTACCGATTTTAAATTTATAGAGGATTTACCTAAACGATTATAACATTTATTAGTTATACCACACCATTGATCATTTTCTGCTCCCCAATCTCCTGATTCATCTGTATAAAGAATATTACATCCTTTACAACATGGGAAACCTAAATTGGTTGAAAAACAGGTTTCATTACCTGTACTTTCATTACCTTCACCAATACCACACCATTTTTCATTTTCTACTCCCCAATCTCCATTTTCATCAGTAAATACAATAATTGTTTCTTCATTTTGACAACATGGATATTGTGGATTTAATTTTAATGAGAAACAATTACCATTTGTATTACCACTTGTATTTGATGTACTTTCAGGGTTAGTTTTCTTTGTAGTTGTTTTTGCTGTTGGTGCTTTTGTTGTTTTTGTTGTTTTTGTTGTTTTTGGTTTAGTATTAGTATTACCATTTTCATTACTACTTATAACACTTGTATCATCACCTACAACAACACCTCTACCATTTGTAGCAATATAAACACGACCAAATATATTTGGATCTCCAATAACTTTAGAATTATAAACTCCCCATTGATGTTGATCATCATTAAGTAAAGTCCATGTATTACCAAGATCGGTAGAACGATAAACTCCATAATAACCATCATATTTACCTACAATATAAACTGTATAAGGGGCATCTGATCCTGGAGCCGCTTTACCAAAACCTACAGAATCTGCTGTTTTAAAAAGTGGATCAGGTTCTTTAAAAGTTTTACCTCTATCTGTAGAAAATTGAACACCTCCCCAATAAGTACATGCTAACCAAATATGATCTTCTACATCAAATGGTGAATTAATTTGACCGGCACTCATACTAGTATTAATTTTTGTATAAGTTTTACCACCATCTTCACTAATATACATATTTTGATAATCATTACCATACATTAATTTTTGATTTTTACCATCAGGTCTAATTTGAACACATCTTGGACAAGTGGTTACTTTTGTCCATGTAGCCCCATAATCTGAGGTCCAATAAGGAGCTTCAGATTGATCTGGAATCCATGTTACAACTTTTCCATCTCCAGAAATGGTGATATGACCACCAGTAGCTTTTTCATAAGGTAAAGTTTTCATAGGAGTCCAGGTATGACCACCATCTGTAGAATAAGCGGCATTATCGGTACCACAAGAAACTACAATTTGTGGATTAGAATAGGCATATTCAACGGAAGTACCTGTGGTATAAGTTGGATTTACCCACATTTCTACAGCTTCATTAATATCATCTTGAGTGAAACCACCAAGATCACCAAGAGCGGTTAAAAGTTGAGGATTACCTGGACCTGCTGGTGGTGCTTCAATATCATTAATAGCACATTCTTCAAAACCTTTAACATTTGGAGCCCAATGAGTCGCGGCATTTTTATCTGCATTTGTAAAATCTGTTGTAGTATAAACAGTAGCTCCTGTACCATAAGAAACATTATTATCATCAAATGGATCCATGGCTAAAGCAGCAATCCACCAACCAAATTTTAAACCATCTTCTTTACCAAAATTAAGCCATGGATATTCACTAATATCTAATTCAGCATGACTAGCTACTCCTTCGGACCAAGTTTCACCATAATCATTACTTTTATAAACTTCATCACTTGGCCACCATAAATTTAAGGTAGAAACAATAACTACTCCTGGATTGGTACCACTCGTTTGAACCCCTGTATAACCAAATTGTTGAGTTTCATAAGAACCATGAACTGGAGTAATTTCTTTAAAAGTATAATCGGAAAGACTAATTCTATAAACGTCACCTTGAGTAGCACCATTTGGACCAATAGAATTAGCATAAGTAACATATAAATATTTAGCATCAGCACTGAAAGCACCATGATGAGGATAATAACCAATACCAGGTTGATTTGGAATTTGTTTAAAAGTGGAACCACCATCATCACTACGATATAATGGAGCTTTAGTATTATCTGTAGCAATAATCATAGATTTACCTTTAGTACCTGGAACGAAAAGAATAAATGGAATATCATAATCTGCTGGGAAAGTTGAAACTGGACTAAAAGTTTCACCATAATTAGTAGATTTATATAAACCATTCTTTCTAGTACCAAAGAAAATTATATTATTATTTTCTGGATTAACAGCAAGTCTTTCACCACGACCACGACCATCATCATTAGCACCAAAATGGAATGGGGCATCCCAACGAGTTTTCCAAGTTTTACCATAATCATCAGAAGCAATAATAGCACCATTTTCACCATAACTCATATAAGTACCTGCAGCAATATAAACACGATTTGGTTCCTTTGTATCAATACCTAAACTTTCACAACCAAATAACCACCATTCATTACCACCAAATACATCTTGAATAGGTGTCCAAGATTTATTACTTTGGTCATAACGATAAGAACCACCCATATCTGTTCTTAAATATAATAATCCCTGTTCTATTTTTTATATTTATATAATTCGTATATTTCGTTTAATTTTTTTTTTTTTTTTTTTGTTGATTGTTATTTTATAATGATAATTGATTGGAAGTTTAATTATTATTGTAATTATTTTTTGAAATTATTTTTTTTTTGAATAATATGTTAATTATTAGAGTAAATGGTATAATGTGATATAGTATAATTGAAATATATATTTTTTAAAGTTGAATAACAATATTATAATATATTATAATATGTATATGAATTAAATAAAAAAAAATATTGAAAATATATAGAAATATATTTTATAATTAATTTCATATATATATATATAATTATAAATAAAATAATTTAAGTTTAAAACATTAAATTTTTCGAATTATATTATAATTTATATATGAATATATATTTTTATTTTTATTATTTTTACCTGCAGGATTATAAATTAAATTGGTGACGAAACCACCACCACCAATCTTTTATTATATTTAGGTATTTATATTTTTTATACGATAGAATTTTATATATATAAAAAATTCAATTTATAAAATATAAATATTTTTATATATAAAAGGAAATAATATATATATAATTAAATATAAATATATAGTTGTTAAAATATTTATTCAATTTTAAATATTTATTTATAATTTATAATTGAAATAATAGTTTTTTTATTATTATTATTATTTATGTTAGTTTATTATTATTATTATTATTATTATTATTTACCTTTGTATTATACCAGTTATATTCAACTGAAGCACTATAACATGCTTGAATGAATATAGAAATAAGTCCTAAAACTATCAAAGTTAGAGTTTTCATTTTTTTTTTTTGTTATCTATATAAATTACTTTTATATATTTATAATTTTTCTAATTTATTATTATTATTATTATTATTATTACTATTACTATTATACAATTATTAGATTAAAATTTAAAAAGTTGTTATATTTTATTATAATAAAAATATATTTTATATAAATTATTAAATTATATAAACATTTAAAATTCAAATATCAAATTTAAATTTCAAATTTATATTTACAAATAATTAAAAGTTAAAAAAAAAAAAAGAAAAAAAAAAAAGAAAAAAGTTTTTTTTTATATATGGGATTTTTTTATTATCGTAATTATAATAATTATAATAATTATAGTTTTTAATAATAAGTTATTATAATATTTATGATAATATTAATAATTATATTAATAAATTTTATAATAAATTAAATTTCATTGTTTAGAATTTGTATATTTAATTAAATTTAAATAAAAATAATTATTTTTTTGGAGAATAATGGAAAAATAAAATAAATATAAAAAAATAAATATAAATATAAAAATAAAACAATAATCGATTATTAATTATTAAATATTAAATATTAAATAATATTAAATAATAATAAAATTATTAAATAGTTAGAAGAAAACCTCATTTTTTTAAAAAAAAAAAAAAACTTAATAATTATAAATTATAACATAAAACTTAATAATTAATACATAAGAAAAGTTTAATAAAATAAATTAAATTCTTAGATTAAAATAATGAAATAAAAATAATGAAGAATGAATAATTAATAATTAAAAATGATAAAAATAAATAAATATGAAAAAATTCATTTTTATTTAAACAAAAAAAAGTAGCTCTAAATATAAATATTATTTATATAAAGCTATTGTAATATTGTAATATCCATAATTAAAAAGATATTTAAAAGTTTCAGTATGATTGTGGTTATTTTTATTATTTTTATTGTTTTTTATTGTTTTTTATTGTTTTTTATTGTTTTTATTTTTAATTAAATCTTATCAATAATTATAATTATTTATTTCAATATCTTTTATTAACTTATTATTATTATTATTACTTTTTTAAACATTTTAAAACAGTAAAAAATAAGAAAAATTTTATTTAAAAAAAAGAAACAAAAAAAAAAATAAAAACTATTTTTAAATATTGAAGGGAAACAATTTAAAAAGTTATTTTTAATTAAAATTTAACAAGAAAAAAAAAAAAAAAAAAAAACAAAAAAAACAAAAATTATTTTAAAAAAAAAAGAAATTATTTAATAATAATTTTATTATTAATTATTAATTATTTTTTATTTTTTATTATTATTTAATTATTATAATTTATGATTTTATTACTTTTTTTAAATAATAAATAAAATTTAGATAATAAAATAAAATTTTAAAATTTCTTTTTTTTTTATATATATAATATATTTATTAATATTTATTAATATTAATATATTGTTATAAAGTCATAATATATATAATATATTATATTGATTATGTCAATCATTTATATATTAAAATGGTCATAATAAATTTATTATTAACTATTATATTAAATTTTTAATTATTTTAATATATTAGAATATATTGAAATTTTATATAGTATCATCAATGATATGTAGTACAAAAACGGTCGTTCATTTGATAATAATAATTAAAAATTTTAATAATATATAAATAATATATAATATATAAGAAATGAATTAATTTAATATATAATAATATATAATAATAAATTATATCTTATTATTATCATTTAATATTATTTACGATGAATTAAAATAAATATTAAAATATTGAGTGTTGAGGTAGTACAAAAATATTTTCATGGTTACTTTAAAATTTTAATAAAATATTCATTATTTAATTATTTATTATTATTTATTAATTATTATTTATTTATTATATAATTATTTATTTATTTATTTTGAAACAAAAAAATATTAAAAAAAAATTATTCCGTTTTTTTTATATTTTTATTTTTTATATGTGGATAATTATTATTAAAATAAAATAAAATATAATAAATTATTGAAAATATAATAAATTATAATTAATATAATTATATATATAATGATATATGTGTTATATATATTATATTATATTACATTATATTATATGTTGAATGTATTTTGACTATCATTTAATATAAATTTAATTTATTGGGATGATGATAAAAAAATTAAAATAAAAATTAAAAAATTAAAAATTAAAAATTAAAAATTAAAAATGATTTAAAATGATAAATCCAATTAATATAAAAAAATATTAAAAAATTTTATTATGATAATAGTAAGGAAAAAGGAAAAAGGAAAAAAAAAAAAAAAAAAAAAAAAAAAAAAGAAATGTCAATCAGTTTATATTAAAATTTTTTTTATATAATAATAATAATAATAATAATAATAATAATAATAATAATAATAATAATAATAATTATTATTTTCTATATTATTAATATGAATTATTTATTTTTTATTATTTATTATTTAATTATAATAACCATAAATAATAATAATTGATTACCAGGTAAAAAATAAATATTTATAATTATTGGTAATAATATTAAATATTCAATATTAATTACAATTACAATTACAATTATAATTACTATTATAATAATAATTATAATTACTGTTATTATTATTATTATAACAATTATAATTATAATAATAATTATAATAATAATAATACTTAATATCAAATAATAATAATTAATGTTAAATAATGCTAATTAAAAATGGTTTCTACAATTACAATAATTATTATTACTCATACTATAATGAGATAAAAGGAAAAGTTTTTTTTTTTTTTTTAGAAAAGAAAAAATATATATAATATATTAAAATGGAAAAAAGGATTTTTAAATAATAATAAGAATAAAATGAAAAAGAAAAAGAAAATGACTTTTTTATAATATAATATAAAAGTTTTAATTTTTAATAAGGAATTTATAGTAATAATTTTCAATCCTATTTAAATAAAACCATTAAATATTTATTAATAGTTAAATTTTATTTATTTATTATTAATTTACTTTATGGAAATGGAAAAAAAAATTTTTTTAGAAAAGGGAAAGAGAAAAAAAAGAAAAAAAATATATTAAAATGGAAAAAAGGATTATTTTTTTTTAATTAATATTATCAATTAAAAAAAAAAAACGATTTAAATAATAGTATTATTTAATATTATAATATGTAATAATACGAAAATAAATAAATAATAAATATAAAAAAAAAGCATTGTTGTAATTGTTTAAATATTAAATATTATTTAATATTTATTTTTATCCTATTTAATGTGCATTTTAGTAAACACATGTACTACCAACTTAATTAATTTTGATTATATATATGGGATATCTAGAAAATAATAATTCATAATAATTCATAATAATAATAATAGTTAATAATAATAATAATAATTAATAATAGTTAATATAATAATAATGAATAATAATAATAATTATAACAGTAATAATAATAATAATAATGAATAATAATAATAATTATAACAGTAATAATAATAATAATAATAATAATAATAATAATAATAATAATAATAATAATAATAATAATAATAATAATAATAATAATAATAATATATATATATATATATTACTATAACAAATTTTATATGTTAATAATAATAATACTATTATTAGAAAATGTAATTATAACAACATTTATATAGAAAATGTAATTATAACATCATCTATATAGAAAATGTAATTATAATACTATATTTAATATTTCATTCTTAATATTATTATATCTTCTCGATGTATTATGAATAAAGTTATAGAAAATTTATTGAAACAAATTTATTAAAAATGAATTTAGGTATATTAATAGTAATATTTGATTTAAAATTATTTATTAAATAAAATACATAGAGAAGGATAGAGAAAGATAAATGTATTAGAATCAAGTATTTATAAAAAATATTATTAAAATAGATTTTTTTTTATTATTTCTGATGTATTATAATCAAACTATTTATAATTATGTTGATATTATATGTTGTTTAAGAATAATAATAATAATATTATAATAGATAGAATAATATATATACATATATATGTATATAAATAAATATGTTATCGAAATTTTAAATAATTTATAATTAGGAATTATATATATATATATATGAAATATAGTAGGACAGCCTAGTAAGGTAAAAGCCGGAATTCTATTACCGGTACCCAAGAAGAAGAGGATAGATCATTTTTACTTTAATTCTCTATGTAGAATTAAAGGTTAGTATGGATTTATTGTTTTTATGTATTACTATACTACTTATATATATCCTCCAAGTATTATTCATTTTTTTTTATTTTTTTATTATTATTCATGTATAATTAATATTTAAACTCAATAAAGATGATGTACAGATTATGTGTTTTAAAATATAACAAATATATATATATGAAATATATAATGATATATTTGTTATATATAATTATTATAATAAAGTAATCATAATAATAATAAATAATAATGAATAATAATAAATAATGAATAATGAATAATAAAAATAATAATAAATAATAAAAAATAATGAATAATAAAAATAAAAATAAATAATAAAAAATAATGAATAATAAAAATAATAATAAATAATAAAAAATAATGAATAATAAAAATAATAATTAATCATGAATAATAATAATAACAGTAAATAATAATGAATAATAATAATAATAATAATATAATAATAATAATAATGAATAATAATAATAATAATAATATAATAATAATAATAATGAATAATAATAATAATAATAATAATAATAATGAATAATGAATAATAATAATAATAATAATAATAATAATAATGAATAATGAATAATAATAATAATAATAATAATAATAATAATAATAATAATAATAATAATAATAATAATAATAATAATAATAATAATAATAATAATAATAATAATAATAATAATAATAATAATAATAATAATAATAATAATAATAATAATAATAATAATAATAATAATAATAATAATAATAATAATAATAATAATAATAGCTGATAAATAATAATAATAATAATAGCTGATAAATAATAATAATTTTATATATAAAAAAGGATTTCGTTTTATGGAGACAAATATATTTTTATCTTTTTTTTTTTTTTATTTTATTTATTATTAATTAATATTTTTAAAAAAAGTACATTAAAAATGATACAAAATAAAAAAACAAAACAAAACAAAACAAGTAAAAGAATTATTAAATATTTATATATATTTTGATTATATTGTATTAGTTGCTTATTGAAAGATTCTGTTTTATAGAAACAACTAGAATTTTTAAATTAATTAAAAAATAACAACATAAAAAATTAAAAAGAGTTTTCTTTCTTCTTCTTTTTTTTTTTTTATTTATAATAAACATATTACATAAAAAAAAAACAAAAACAAAAACAAAAAAAGGAATTAATATACAGACATAATATACATATATTCATATATACATATATACATATATATACATATTTAATTATTTAATTATTTTTTTTTTTTTTTTACCTTATAATTTAATTTTTAAACTTTATGAAATTTTAATTATAAAATATGTATGACATTAATATTTATATTTTCAACAAGTACTCTTTTTTTATTAATATAGAATAACATTTAACATTTTTTTTATATTTTTAATCTTTAATAAATAATTTACATATTTTTAATATTCACATTTAAGATTTCATGACGTTTAATATGGATGTTATTATGTATATATATAATATAAATTCAATATTATATATTTTATATTAGTATTTATTATAATATCAACCATTAATATATATAATGCATAATTGTTTAGATAAAGAAATTAGAAGGAAATAAATAAAGAATTAAAAGTTTGTTCGATTTTACTTAATAATTAAATTAAATTAAAATAAAGAAAATGTAAATTATAATATTATAGTTTTTTTTTTCTTTTATGATTATAAAAATTAAATAATGATTAAATAATGCTAAAAGAATAATAAGATGACGATCTAATTGAATATTAAATTAATGAATATTAAATAATTAATATTGATATTTATAACATATAGATATATAATATTTATTATATATTATATATTAATATTAATATTAATATCTAATACAATTAATTAAAATATCTATAGTAAATTTATTAACAATAACAAATTGTTATCACTTTTATTATGATAAAAATATAATAAAATTATTATTATAATTATTTATTATTATATATTATTATATATTATTATTATTTATTATTATTATTGTTTAATATTTAATTAAATTCTTTTTAAAAGTAGGGTTTTTTTTCTTTTCTTTTTTCTTTTCTTTTTTTTAACATTGTTTATTTATTATTTTTAATTTTTAATTTTTAATTTTTTAATTTTTAATTTTTGACAATGTTACATGTAGATTGCATTTAAAAAATTTGTATTTTTAATCAATATAAATATATAAATATAAATATAAATATAAATATGTAAATATAAATATAAATATGTAAATATAAATATAAATATATAAATATAAATATAAATATAAGCTAATTTTTAATTAATCAATCATTTAATAAATAAATAATACACTTTTATAATAATAAAATCAAATAAATAGTCATTTATTGATATTTTTTATTATAATTGTACAATAAAATCAAAAAGTGTAGATAGATATACTTTTATAATAAAATCTTTATAAAATAGTATTCTTTTATTTATATCTTTTTATTTTTTTTGTCTGTTTAGTTTTATTAAGTGTTAAAAAAATACATAAAATACATATATATTAATTAAAAAGAAAACGAAATATTAAAAAATATAGCATAAATACTTCGGTTAACAATTATGAAATAATATAATTAAAAGAATTTTTTTGTATCGAAAAAAAAAAAAGTGTAACAAAAGTAAATAAATAAATAAATAAATAAATAAATAAATAAATAAATAAATAAATAAATAAATAAATAAATAAATAAATAAATAAATAAATAAATAAATAAATAAATAAATAAATAAATAAATAAATAAATAAATAAATAAATAAATAAATAAATAAATAAATGAATAAATAATCATTTAAATAATTTAATTAATAAAAAGTTTATATTATTAAAATAAATTAAATAAAAAAATTTTTAATTAATTATTAATGAATGTTATCCAATAGAATTTTAAGATTCATCAAATTTTTTTTATTTTTTACTTTTTATTTCTTATTTAATTTTTATTTCTTACTATTATTTCTTATTTCTTTTAATATTGATTTTTATATATGTTTTTTTTTTTAATTTGGTGACTAATCAATCAATCCATTAATTAATTAATTTTAAATTTTCAAAAATGTTACATATTTTTTATTTTTTATTTTAAAATAAAAAAAAATTATCAAAGTTTTTATTTATAAATACCTCCATCAAAATAAGTGTTTTTTTTTTTTTATTTTATAATTAATTATATTAATATTCAAATATTTCAAGTATTATTAACTAATTAATTATTATTATTATTAGTATTTTTTGCTTTTTAAAATTATTTTCTGTTGTTATAACTGAACTTGAAGAAAAAATAAAAATAAATTAAATTTAATATTTAATTTGTTACATATTTTAGAGAAAAAAAAATAAGTAAAATTCTCAATTGGATTGGTTCAATTTTTTTTTTTTTTTTATTTATGAAATAATAATAATAAATAATAATATGTATTAACAATAATATGTAATAACAATAATATGTAATAACAATAATATGTCATAATAATAATAATAATAAATAATAATAAATAATTTATATTTTTTTAATATTATATTAAATAAATAACAATAAAAATAAATTAAAAATAATAATAATTTAGAATAATACTACAATTTATGTTACCCATTTATATTATTTTTTTAAAAAAAATATAAATATATAAATAATTTAGGTTTTTTCCATTTAAGAAAAAAAAGAGAGAAAAAAAAAATAAATATATAAAGATTATTGAGAAATTTTATTAAATATATTATTTTATTTATAAAATATATAAATATATAAATATTTAAATATATATAATAAAATTTATCTCTTAATCTTATAAAAGGAAAAAAAAAAATAAAAAAACAAAACGAAAATAAAGTTGAAAAAAAAAAAAAAAAAACAAATAAACAAAAAAGTTAAAAAAAAAAAATAAATTAAAATAAATTAAAATAAATATATAAATATATTATATTTATAGAAATAAATAAAAGGAGCAGGAAAAAAAAATATTATATTAAATAAAAAATAAAATAAATAATTAAATAAATAAATACATACATAAATAAAAAGAGAAAGAGAGAAAAAAAAAATGAAACTTTTTAATCCATTTTTATATTATATATTAAGTTTAATATATATTACTTCATATCAAGTTTTATCAGTACCTATTACTATTGAAAAAAGAGCTTATACTACATTAAGAAAAGGAAGTAAAGGACAAGAAGTTAAAAATCTTCAAGAAAAATTAATATCATTAGGTTATAGTTGTGGACCAAGTGGTGCTGATGGAGATTTTGGATCAAATACTGTATTTTGTGTTTTTGCTTTTCAACAAGTTAATGGCTTATCTACTGATGGTATAGCAGGTAATGAAACTCAAACTCAACTTTATAGTAATAATGCTCAACGTAATATAGTTAATGGAGATGAAACTTCATTATCTTCATCATTATCTTCTTCTACCACAGATCTTTTTAATACATTATCTAAAGGAGATAAAGGTAATTTAGTTAAACGTGCTCAATTACGTTTAATACTTTTAGGTTATTATTGTGGAAATACAGGAGCAGATGGAGATTTTGGAAATAATACCATGGAATGTGTTAAAACTTTTCAAACTAATAATAATCTTCCTACTACCGGAGAAATTAATGAACCTACTCATAAAAAATTATTTTCTAAAAATGCTATTAATGTTAAAAGAATGATTACTACTACTCTTACACGTTTTGTGAATACTGCTTTAATGGAATATAATTATGAAGGTAAAAAAATTAATAATAATAAATATTCCAAATTTGGAGCATGGTATGGTATTAATCCAGGAGAATGGTGTGCTATGTTTGTATCTTGGGTAGCTAATGAAAATAAAAGTATTAAAAATCATATTATTAATAAATCTTCTGCTGTTAGAATTCTTAAACAACAATTTATTGATAATGGTAGATATGGTGCTAAAGAAATTTATATTCCAGAATATGGGGATATATTATTCCTTACTAATAATCAATCTCATGTAGCTATTGTTGTAGGAGTAACTACCGATTATGTTTATACTATTGAAGGTAATCATAGTAATAAAGTTGATGCAGTTAAACGTTCTATTAATGATTCTCATATTTCAGGTTATGGTAAAAATAATAGTGGTAATTCAGGTTATCCTATAGATTATTTATAATCGAAAAAAATAAAATAAAAAAAAAAAAAGAAAAAATATATATTTTTTTTTTTTACTCAACTAGTTAATATAAAATAAAGTAACAAATAAAAAATAACAAATGAAAAGAAATAAAAAATAAAAAATAAAAAAAAAAAAGAAAAAAAAAATTAAAAAAAAAAAAAAAAAAAAGAAAAAAAAATTAAAAAAAAAAAAATTATTAAATTAACCCCAAAAAATATAAATATAAATATAAATATATCATTATATATATCACATCATTAAATATATATCATATCATTATCATTATTCTATAAAATATTATATAGCATATAATATATCAAAAAAAAAAAAAAAGAAAAAAAAAAGGATTTTTAAAATGAATCATATGATAATGCTTTTTTTTATTATATATATATTATTGTTCTATAAATAATTATATAACATATAATATCAAGAAAAAAAAAAAAAGAATGATGTTTTTTTATTATTATTATATATATATATCATATCATTATTCTATAAAATATTATATAACATATAATATCAAAAAAAAAAAAAAAAAAAAAAAAAAAAGAAAATATAAATATAATCATTTATATATATATCATATCATTATTATAAAATATATTAAATATTAAATATTAAATATAATAACATACTATAACATATAATATCAAAAAAAAAAAAAAAAAAAAAAAAGAATTTTTAAAATGAATCTTATGAAATAAATATTATATATTCATATATATACTTTTTATAAATACTTGTGTATAAATATAAATAATAATGCTTTTTTTTTATTTATTTTATTTATATATACAGTATAAAAATAAATAATAAATAAATAACAATTCATATTACATTATTATTATTATTATTATATATAAAGTTTCAATTTATTTATTTATTTTTTCCTTTATAAATGTATGGTTTAATTAATTGTTTTTTTTTTTTACTAAAAAAAAAAGAAAAAGAAAAATAATGTGTAACATTTTTACGATTTACTATTAATAATTAATAATTAATAATTAATATTAAAAAAATAAATAAATAGGAAACGATGATGAGGATGATAAAAAAAAATGGAGAATTAATTATTTAATATTTTAATATTTTTAAAATATTTAATATATGTATGTATGTAAATCTGTATATATGTATATTACGATTCATAAAAAAGAGGAAGAAAGGAAGAAAGAGGGAGAAAAAAAAAAAAAGAATTATTAATAGATAAGATAAGAGAAAAAACGAAAAAAAACAAAAAAAAGTGAAAAATTAAAATTATTGTGTAACTTTTTTTTTTTAACTGTTTTTTTTTTTTTTTTTTTTTTTTTTTTTTTTTATTATAAATGCATTAAAAAATAATAAAAATTAATAATTAATTAATAATTAATAATAATAAAAACTTTCTTTTTTTTTTTTTTTTTTTAAAATAATTTAATATATATATATATATATATATATATATAATTTGATTTATATCATTTATTTATATATCATTTATTTATATATCATTTATTCATTCATTCATTCATTCATTTAGTATTAATATCTTTAATTTTTTTTTTTATACATATACAATATATATGTATATATATCATATATTGAAATGACATGACAATAATGACATAAAATTTTTTTTAATTCATTTAATTTTACTATCACGTTTTAATTATGATTATTCATTTTTATTATATTTATTATTATTATTATTATTTTTTTTTTAATTTTTCAATGAATTCATTGAGATTTAATAATAATAATAATAATAATACTAAAAAAATATAGTAAAAAAAATAATATATAAATTTAAATAAAAATTAAAATAGAATCATATCAACAAATTATTTAATAATAATAATAATAATAATAATAATAATAATAATAATAATAAAAAGAATAATTATTATAATAGTATAGAAGACTTATTTTATAAATAAAAAATTTATATATTTATTTTTTAATTTCATGGATTATAAATACTAATAAAATAATAATAAATTATTATAAAAAATAAAAAAGTTTCTAAAAGAATAAATTAAGTAAAAAAAAAACAAAAAACAAAAAACAAAAACAAAAACAAAACAAAACAAAAATGAACAGAAATATTTTTTTATTTTAATTTTTATTTTTTTTTTAATTTTTATTATTATTTTTTTATTTATTTTTATTTAAAAATAAAAAAAAAATAATACTAAATATTTTGTTATTAAATTATACTTTTGTTGTATGACTAAATTCAATTTTTTATTTTTTTTTATTTTTTTTTATTCTTGTGTGTTCTTTTTCTTTTTTAGCATAAAGAAAAGAGGAACACAATAATTTTCCATCAAAAAAAAGAAAAAAAAATTTTTTTAATTATAGAAATGTTATTATTATCCAAATTATTAAATATATTTGGATAATATAAAAAATTTCCTTTTTTTTTTTTTTTTTTTTTTTTTTTTTTTAAATATTATATTATATATTTTTTAACTGTCTTTTTTTTTTTTTATTATTATTTTTATTATTATTATTACACTTTAACATCATATATATAATAGTGTAATAGATATATAAATCAATTTATTTATTTTTTCTCCCTTTATAAATATATTATTTAATTAATTGTTTTTTTTTTTTTTTTTTTTTTTTTTTTTTTTGTTATTAAAAAAAAAAAAAGGAAAAAGAAAAATAATGTGTAACATTTTTACGATTTATTATTAATATTAATAATTAATATTAAAAAAATAAATAAATAGGAGATGATGATGAGAATAATAAAAAAAAAGAAAAAATTGGAGAATTAATTATTTAATATTTTAATATTTTAATATTTTAATATATTTAATATATGTATATATGTATATTACGATTCATAAAAAAGAGGAAGAAAGAAAGAAAAAAAGAAAGAGAAAAAATGATAAAAAAAAAAAAAGAGAATTATTATTAATATATATATATATATATAATATATCTATATGTATTTTTTTTTTTTCATTTTTTTCCCCTATATCGAATTTTAATTTAATTTATTTTTATTTTTATTTTTTTTTTTATTTTTTATTTTAAATCAAATTAAAAATTATGTGTATGAAAAAATCAAAAAAATCTATCAATATATCAATATACACATAAGAGAAAAAAACAATAGAAAAACATAAAAAAAAAGTGGAAAATTAAAATTATTGTGTAACTTTTTTTTTTTTTTTTTTTTTTTTTTTTTTTTTTTTTTTTTTTTATTAGCAATGTATTAAAAAATAATAATAATTAATAATAATAATTAATAATAAAAACTTTCTTTTTTTTTTTTTACTTTTTTTTTAACATTTAATTTTTTTTTTTTTTTTTTTTTTTTTTTTGGTTGGTTGGTATATTTATCTCCAAAGAAATAAAAAGGAAATATTAAAAAAAAAAAAAAAAAATTAAAGTTTATAAAAAATCAATATATATATATATATATATAAATGATATTAAATCAATTTTTATCAATTTTTTATCGAAAAAAAAAAAAAAAAAAAAAGAAAAATAAAAAATTATAATTTAAATGTTAAAAAAAAAGAAGACCGTTTTTTTTTTTAATTAATTAATTAAAAATACATTATTTATTTATTTTATTTATTTATTTATTATTCATTAATTATTATTATTATTATTATAGATAAGATTAAAGTTGATAAATAAATATATGTTAAAAAAATGAAAAAAAAAAAAAAAAAAAAAAAATAAATAAATAAAAAAAAAAGGCGTCTTTTCATTTATTAAAAAAAAAAAATTTTTTTTTTTACCGTTTTTCATGTCAGATTAATATTTTATTATTAATTTATTTTACCGTTTTTCACGTCAGATTATATATTATTATTAATTTATAACAGATTATTATAATTATTTTATTTATAATATTTATTATTATTTTTTTTAATATATTTTATTTTATTTTATTTTATTATTAAAGAAAGAAAAAAAAAATTCCATAATAATTTATTTATAATAGATTCATCTAATGATTCATTATATATTATGATTTTAATTGTAAGGAAAAAAAATAATATAGAGTTTTATTTTTTTTATCATATTATTTAATTAAGAATTTATACTATTTCTTTATTACATAAAAACAAAAATTATGTATAATATATAAGGAAAATAATAATAATAATAATAAATATAGGATTAATGTAATTATTTTTATTTTTATAGAAATAAATAAAGAAAAGAAAGAAAGAATGAAAGAAAGAATGAAAGAAAAAACAAACAAACAAACAAAAAACAAAACATTAAAAAAAAAAAAATAAAATAGAATATATATATATATATTTTAATTTTTTATTTTATTTTTCTAATTATTATTATTATTATTATGTTGGACATTTCATTTCAATATATATATATATATATATAATGAAAATACAAATAAAATTGATAAAATTGATAAGAAAAAAAAAAGAATAGTACTTTTTTTTTTTATAAATATTTAATTAAATTATGAATTTTATTTTATTTATTTTTTTTGTTATTACATAAAAAAATATTATTATTATTTATTATTCATTATTCATTAGTAGCATTAATATAGACTTAAAATACAATATAATTATCATCATCATTTATTATAAAAATAAAAGAATAAAAAAATAATGTAAAAGCAAAACAAAAACAAAAAATATATAATATTATATATATATATAGTTATTATATATTTTATATTTATATATTTATATATATTTTTTTGTATTACATTTTATTATATATAATAAATATGTATGCAAAAAAAAAAGTTAAAAAAAAAAGGACATATTACATTAACATTGAAAAAAAAAAAAAAAAACAGAAAAAAAGAAAAAATAGAATTGATGGAATTGATGGAATTGATAACAAAAAAAAGTAAAAGTAAAAGACAATATAAATAAATAAAAAAAAAGAGTTTAATTAATAAACCCATCTCATTATATATTGAAAATTTTTTATTTTATTTTATTTTATTTTTTTTTTTTACAAAAATAGAAAAAAAAAAAAAAAAAAAAAAAACGATGAAATTGATAAGAAATAATGTAAAAAAAAAAAAAAAAATAAAATAAAATTAAATAAAATTTATTATAAAAGATACAATAGATTTATTATTATTATTATTATTATTATTATTTTTTATTTATTTAATGTTTATAAATGTAGTTAGTATTTTATTTTATTATTATTATTATTATTTTATTTAACTTTTGTTTTATTAATTAACCTTTTAAAAAAATATATATCAAATTTTAATTATTAAAAAAATAAAAAAAAAATAAAAAATAAAAAATTATAAAAAAATATATGAAATTTTTTTATAATAGAAAAATGTTTTTTTTTTTTTTTTTTTTTTTTTTTTAAGGTAAAAAAGGTATAAACAAACAAATAAATATAAACAAAAATAAACAATAACAATATTAATAACAAACAATAACAAAAAAAAAAGTTTAAAAAATAGAATAAAAGTAAAAGTAAAAGAAAAACAAAATAAAACAAAAAAAAAAGTTTAAAAAAAATTATAAAAAATAATTTTATAAAATAATATTTTTTTTTTACTTAAAAGAATATATTTTGCTAATTTTTTTTAACTTTATTTTATTTATTTTTTATTTTTTTTTATAAAAAAACATAATTTTATAAAATAATTTTTTATTTTTATTTTTATTTTTTATTGTTTTTAAAGAATATTTTTTTGCTAACTTTATAATATATAAAATTATAAAATAAACATTAAAAATTAAAAATTAAAATTAAAGAAAGAAAAAAAAAAAAAAACAATAACTACAATAGAATAATAAAGTTTCTTTTATTTATTTATTATATTTTATTTTATTTATTTATTTATTTACTTTTTTTTTTTAAATTCTTTTCTAAAAAAAAAAAAATAATTTTATTAATTATTTTTTTGTTTTTTACTTTAATCTAACGGTATATCAAGAAAAGGTAAAAATAAGAATAAGAATAAAAATAAAAGTATAAAATAAAATAAAATAAAATAAAATAAAATAAAAACAAAACAAAAAAGTTTAAAATTGAAAAAAAAAAATTTTTTTTCTTATTTTTAATTTTTATAAATATAATATAAATATTTCATTTCTATGGAATAAGAAAAAAACCAATTCATTTAAATAAATAAATAAACAAATAAATAATTAAATAAATAAAAAATAAAAAATGAAAAAAGTAAAAGTGTTTAAAATATAAAATATAAAAAATATAAATAAAAATTATGTGTATATTATAAAGTTGAAGCAAAACAAAAAAAAAAATTGAGTATAATTTATAAGTAATATATAAGTAAATCAAAATCAAAACCAAAAATAAAAATAAAATAAAAAAAAAGAATAAAAAGAATAAAAAGATGCGCGTTTTTTTTTTTACACCTTTTTTTATGTGTTTATGTATATATATTTTTTAATGATGGATTTTGGAGATGCGTTGATTTATTATTATTCTTATTATTTTATTTTAAATTTTTTTTTTAATTTTTTTATTTTTTTATTTTTTTTTTTATTATTTTTAAATTTTTTTTAATTCTTATTACTATTGAAAACTTAATGTATATTAAATATTATTAAATATTATATCATATATATATATATAAAGATTAATAAATAAATAAAATAACAAAAAAAAAAAAAAAAAACAAAAAAAAAAGTTATTTTTTTTTTTTTTTTATTAAAAGTCAAATCAAAGTTTTTTTTTTCATCATCTACCGTTAAATTAAATTTAAAAAAAAATTTTTTTTATAGGTATTTAGCGGTATATAAAAAAAAAAAAGAAAAAAAAGAAAAAAAAGAAAAAAAAATAATCTATCTATATAATTTTAATGTAAATGCAAATATGTATATTAAATACATTTTATTATAATTAATTAATATATATATTAAAAAAAAAAAGAAAGAAGAAAAAAAAAAAAAAAAAAGAAAAAAAAAAAGAAAAAAGAAAAAACTATGCATTATATTTTATTATATCTAATTAAATCTCTTAATTCTTTAAATAAAAATAAAAAAAAAAAAGAAAATTTATTTTAATCACATTTATTTTCTTATTATAATTATTAAATATTTAAGATTTATTTATTAAAAAAATATATAGACGATAAAAAATAAAGTTTTTTCATTTAAATAATAAATAATAAATAATAAATAATAAATAATAGTTATTTATAAACTTTTTATTATAAATCAAAGTTTTTTTTTATTTTTAATTAATAAAATTAATAATTATTATATTATTTTTTTGTATGGCATACCACATACCAAAATATATCTCTTTTTATATTTATATATATTATTTTAATTCAATGATTTAGAGATTACTCATAATTCATTTTTATTTTATTTTATTTTATTTATTACATATTAAAGTTATGAGTAATATAAAAAAAATAAATAAAATAATAATAAAAATAAATAAATAATAATAATGATAATAAACATATGAAAATATTTTCATTTTTCTTAAAATTAAAATAATAATAATAATAATAATAATAATAATAATAATAATAATAATAATAAATATATTATTATTTATGGAATATAAAGTATAAAAATATAAATATAAAATTATAACCGTAAATGAAAATAAATAAAAAAATAACTAAATAAAAAAAAATAATATTATAAAGAAATATTTATAAAATAATAAATCATTTTTTTTATTATTTTATATTATATTATATATATATATATGAAAATAAAATAAGAAAATAAGCTTATAACTATACATATAATTATATAATAATAATTATTATTATTATTTTAAACTAAAAATATAGTACATAAATTTATTTGTATGGCCACTTTTTTATTACTATACTATACTATACTTTTTTTATTTTATTTTATTTATTTATTATAATTATTATTATGTATATGTATATGTATTTTTTTTTTCTTTCGTTATTATTTTTTAATTTTTTTTTTCTTTAAAATCAATAAATTTATTATTATTTTTATTATTATAAAATGGTAAATTACAGTATGTTATATATATGTATCTTATTTTCATTTTATTTTTAATTTTATTCCTATTATTTTATATATACATATATATAATATTTATTATTAATTAAAATGAAATATATATATATAAAATGAAGAAGATTATAAAAAAAAAAAATTAGAGTTTATGATTTTAAAATATATTAAAAAAAAATTATATATGTATATATGATATATTAAAATGACATGACAATAATGATATAAAATTTTTTAATTCATTTAATTTTATTATCACGTTTTAATTATTATTATTCATTTTTTTGTTATTATTCCATTTTTTCGATTTATATTATTTATTTTTTTTTTAATCCTATAATTCTTTGGGATTTAATAATAATAATTATAATAATAAAAAAAATATTTATAATAGAATAGAAGACTTTTTTTATAAATTAAAAAATGAACATTTTAATATAATAAATATAATTATTATTATTATTATTAATATTTTAATATTTTAATTCTTAAAATAATTTTATATATATTATACATTATATCTTTATTATATACATTATATATTATATATTTTTATAAAGTTATGGGATTTATTCTATTAATATTTAATTCTATATAGTAAATATATAAAAAAAAATAAATTAAACTTTTTTTTTAAATAAGTAGTATTTTATTTTATTTTTATTTTAAATAATAATAATAATAATAAGTTTTTTAATTAATTTTTTTTTTTACTTTTAAAATAGTTTTAATTAAAATTTAAAAAAAAAAATTATTTTATTATATGTTATATGTTATATATTTTTATATAATTATTTACTTTTTTTTTTATCATCATTATTTTATAATTAAATTCATAATAAAATAAAATAAAATATTGCTTTTTAAAACATAAAACTATTATGAAATGTGAAAAATATATATATATATTTAAAATACCATATATATGTATTTATCTATATACTATTTATATATATATATATTCCATATAATAAAAATTAATAATATTGCAAAAAAAAAAAAAAAAAAAAAGAGCTATTATTTATTATATTAATTAATATTTTATTATTAAAACAAAAAATAACAAAAAAAAGGTGTTTATTATTATTATTATTATATAATGAATAATATAATTTATTATATAATTTATTTTTTTTTAATTTCATGGATTATAAATAATAAATAAATTATTATAAAACATAACAAATGACTAATAATTTTAAATATATAATATAATCTTTTTTTAATTATTATTATTATCATAATTATTATGTTTTTTTTTTTTGACAATTTTTAAAATTTAAAAATTAACTCTTTTTTTTATATAATGATTAAATATGTAAAATTAAAAAAAAAAAAATTATAGAAACATTTTTGAATTTAATTAAAATTTTAAGTTTTTTTTTTTTTTTTTTAACGGCAACTGTTTAATCTTATTTTCTAATAAATTTTATTTTATTTTATTATTATTATTTTAATTTTAAGTTTTTTTTATTCTTTTTTATTTTATTAAAATTTGTTTTATTTTATTACTACTCTTTCAAAATAATAAAATAATAATTGAAAAAAAAAAAAAAATTATTATTGAAAAAACATTTTTGAATTTAATTAAAATTTTAATTTTTTTAATATTTTAATTATTTTTAAAAGTTTATTTATTCTTCATTTTAACCTTTTATTTTTTATTTTAATTCTTAATTTATTTATTTACTTAATTAAAAAAAAAAAAAAAAAAAAACAATGAACAATCAGTCAGTAAATAAATAAAAACAACAATAATAATAAAAAAAAACAAAAAAAGGATAAAAACAATAATAATAGAATTAAAATTAAATTAAACTGATTAAAATGAAAAATAAATAAAAAAAAATAAAACAAAAGAACAATTAAAAGTTTTTTTTTTTTTTTTACTTTACTTTACTTTATATATTATTTAATATCTTATCATTTATTTATTTTATTTTATTTTATAGAATCAATAAAAATAAAATAAAGACAAAAATAAAAAGTTTCTAAAAGAATAAATTAAAAAAAAAAAAAAAAAAACAGAAATGAATAATAACAATAAATAATTTTTTTTAATTTTATTATTTTTTTTAATTATTTTAATTTAAAATAATAATCATAATAAAAAGAGTTTTCTATTAATTATTTTTTTTTAAAAAAAATTAATACTAAATATGTTGTTGTTGTTGTTTAAATTATACTTTTTTTTTTTAGTTGTATGACTCAATTTAAATTTTTTATTTTTTTATATTTTTTTATTTTTATTTTTATGGTAAAAAAAAAAATAAAAAAAAAGAAAAGAGGAACACAAAAAATTTTACCATCAAAAAAGGAAAAAAAAAAAAAAAATTTTTTTAATTAATCAAAGAAATACTATAATGTTCATCCAAATTATTAATTAAATCATTTTATTTTAATTTTCTTATATTTTATTTCATTTTATTTCATTTCTTTATTTTTTTATTTTTAAATTTTATTTTATAACATATTTATATATATTGTATAAATAATTATTATATATAAAAAATACAATTATAATAATAGTAATAAATATTAATCATTATAACAAAAAAAAATATAACTAAAAATAAAAGTAATTAATTAAGAAGTAAAAAAAAAAAAAATTAAATAAAAAAGGTCCCTAATTTTTTATTCTTTTTTTTTTTTTAATCGATTTATTTTATTTTTTTTTATATGTGAAAATTTTCATAATTAAAAAAATAATATATAATAATGAATATAATAATAATAATAATAATAAATCATTATCATAATCATAATCATAATTATTATTTCCCATTTATTATCTCATGTATTAAAGTTTTCTTTTTTTTTTTTTTTTTTATCATTCTATACATATTAAAAAGTTTTCTTTTATACGAATAAGAAATATTTCGGCAGGTAAAAAAGTTAATCTTTTTTTTTTCCTTTTTCATTAAAAAAAATAAAAAAAAGACTATTTTTAATATAACGTCACAGTATCATACACTTTTTTTTTTTAGTTATTTCTTTATTTTTTACTTATTATTAAATTAAAAAATTAATTTATTCTAATTTTAATTTTAACGGTTTAATGTTACTATTATCCTATTGAATTTATTAAAAGAAAAAAAAAAAAAAAAAGTCATATGAATAATAATTTAAATTCAAATTTATAGATGTAATTTTTAAATATTGGAAAAATAAAAAAAAATTATAAAAAATATAAAAATATAAAGTATAAAAAATATTTTAAATAATTTTATTTATATTAAATTTATTTTAATTATTTTAACTTTTTTAATTATTTTTAATTATTTATGAAATGTAACATCATACAACATGACTTTTAATTATTAAATAGATGTATTCATTTATTTATGTATGTATGAATTAAAAAAAAAAAAAAAAGAAATAATTAAAAGTTATTTATATATATTTATATATATTTATAGTTAGAGTTATATTTATATATATATATATATATATATTTTATTTTTTTTTTTTCAAATTACACATCAATTATTTTAATGCATTAAAACATATTCGCCTCCACTTTAATTTCTTTAAAAAAAAAAAATAAAATAAAATAAGGTTATTTTAATGATTTGATCAAATTCATTTCAATTTATAAAATAATATTATAATCTTAGTATATGAAAAAAAAAAGAAAAAAGACAAAAGAACAAAAATAAAGAATTTTTATTATTATTATTATTTTTATTTCATTTTTAAAAGTATTTCATTTCTAAATTTATAATATTTTATTTTATTTTTTAAATTTTGTTATAATTATATTATTATAATTATAATATTATAATATTAAATAATCTTTTGTTTAATTTATTAAATTAAAAATTAAAAATTAAAAAATTAAAAATTAAAAAATTAAATAAAAATAAATATATAAATATAAAATTTTAAAATAAAAAAAATTTTATAGAATATTATTTAATTTTTTTAATTTTACTATTTAAGAAACAAATTAAAAAAAAAAAAAATTCTACATAAAACTATATATAAAAACTATATAAAAATTATGGGAGAAGTGCATTTCGGAATCGTGCATTTCGGAATCGTACATTATTGTATGTGGCTTGATGATAAAATATTTTATAGCCACATTTATCAAAAATAAATAAATAAATAAATATATAAATAACTAAATAAAATCTAAATAATATTTTATTAATAATCTTTTAAATAATATTTTGTTAAAAATTGTATTATAAAAAAGGACTTGTTCTGTTATCATTAAATAAATAAAACTATTATAATTATTAAATAAATAATTATTGTAATAAATAATAAATAAATAAATAAATAAATACATAAATAATTAAATAAAATTAAATATTATTTTATTAATAATCTTTTAAATAATATTTTGTTAAAAATTGTATATAAAAAAGGACTTGTTCTGTTATCATTAAATAAATAAAACTATTATATTTTAAAAATAATTATTTACATAAATATAATACTAATTATTGGAATTATTATAAGAATATGGAGCATATAACAAATAATGCTTCAGAATATTTTAATAATTACTTAAATAATTTATTTCCAAAAAACCTTCATTTTTTTAAATTAATTTATATATTAAAAAAAGAATCCTTATCCTACAATGATTACGAAAGGAGAATTAATGGAATCTGGAGAAAAAAACAAAAATAATTAGAAAAACTGATGAAATAAAAAATATAATTGAAAATTATAAATATATGGAAAAAGATTATATTTATAATGGATATGATAGAAAAGATATTATTGAATTATGGTATAATTGCTTAATTGATTTAAATAATATAAAATACTAATTTTTTATTATAAATTAGTATTTTTCTAACCTTTTTAAATTATATGTTATGCTTAATTATTGTTCTTGTAACAATATAAGGAAATAAAATTACTTTAAGATTTTTTTTAGCTAAATTATATCTAAAACTGATCTATTTAACTATAATTAAAATATAATTAATATCAATATCAAAATTTTTAGTATAAAAATATTATTAATATCAATATCAAAATTTTTAATATAAATATATTATTATTAATATCAATATCAAATTTTTTAGTATAAAAATATTATCAATATCAATGTCAATCTTATTTAGTAAAAATAATAATATCAATTATGTTTAAAAAATCATTAAATAAATATTTTTTTATTTCTTATTATTTTATTAAAATTTTAGTTATTATTATTACAATTTAATAATAAAATAAATTAAAATATTTTATATAAATAATTTTAAATATAAATGAAAAATATTATAAAATATTAAATAAAATAAAAGACTTGAAAAAATATGATTTTTGTTTGTTTGTAAAAGTTAATGAATAACTTGAATCTTTTTTTTTTTTAAATTTTTTTTTGTATTCTTTTGTATTTTTTTTTCAATTCTTTGATTTTATTATAATTTTTTTAATTATTTTTATTTCATTTTATTTCATTTTTTAATTTGTAATTATTAATTATAATTTTTAATTATTATTTATTTATTTATTCATTTATTTAATAAATAAAATTTCATGCGCCACAGATTCCGAAATGCACGATTCCGAAATGCACGATTGCGAAATGCACCACATTCAAAAATTATATATAAAATTATATAAAATTATATATAAAATTATATATAAAATTAAATATAAAACTATAAATAATTAATTAATTGAATAGTTATTTATTTATTTATTATTTATTCATTCATTCATTCATTTATTCATGATGGTTTTTTAAAAAAGAAAATAAAAATATTTTTATTATTTTTTTATAGTTTTATTTATCCTATTATATTAATTTTTTAAATAATAATTTTTTTATTAATGGAATATAAAGGAATCTTTTTTAGTATTATAAAATATAAAATATAAAATAAAAAAAATTACTTTTCTGTAATTTTATTGTATACATTTATATACATTTGTATACGTATTTTATAAAAGATAAAAAAAATTATTAAATAAATTATTTTTTAAATTTTATTATTATTGTACAATTTTATACAATTTTATAAAATACATAAAATGATGTATTTAATAATTATTATTTAATAATTATTATAAATTCTTATAATTATAAATTATTATATAAAATATTTTTAGGATTATTATTAATTAAGCCATAATTATTGAATAAAAAAAAATAAAATAAAATAAAAAAAAAGGCTAAGTATGAATACGTAGTAGTTATAATCCGATTATATTTTTAATATAATTTAATATATTATATTAATATATTATTTTTATATATTCTATTAAATTAAATTCAATTAAATTAAATTCAATAGACTAAACACAAAAAAAAAATTTATTTTATTTTATTTTAGCCGATTATAATTTAATATTAAAATATAATATATTAATTATATATTATTCATTATAAATTATTCTATGATAAAATATATTTTAAATATATTTTACAATATATTCATTTTAGATGAAATACAAATTTACCAATGTACAAAAAATAAAAAATAAAAATAATAAAAAATAATAAAAACTTTTTTAATATGAAATATTAAATATTAAATACAAAAAAAAAAAATTTTTTTTAAACTTTTTTTTTTTGTGTATGAAAATAAATTAAATATCAGTTTGCCACATATCTTAATATAAATAATAAATAAATAAAAATAAATAAAAATTCTTTATAATAAATAATAAATAATAGTTAATAATTAATAATAAATAAATAAATAATAAATAATTTAATAATAATGAAAAAATAATAATAATTTTTAGTATTGAATAATAACAATATTATTAATTATAATTATAATTATAATAATGTAATACAAAGAATTTATTTTTATTTATTTTATGTCCAGTTTTTTTTTTTTCAAAAATATTATATTTATAATTTTTTAACTGTCTTTTCTTAATTATTTTATTATTACACTATAACATTATATATATAATAATATTATTTTGTAATTTTGGTAGAATTATATAATAATTAAAGATTAAAAAGTAAAGTTTACTAATATAGTAAGAATATTTTAGTTAAGGAATGTTTATTTTGTTTATTTTTATTTTTATTATTCTTATTTTGTTATTAATTATTAATAATTATGGTAATTTTGTTATTGTTCTTAATTTTTTTTTATTTTTTAAGTCCAAGCCAAAACATTCCATATTAGTAAAGTTCTATTCTAAAAAAAAAAAAAAAAACTTTACAAAAGATAATAATAATAATAATAAAACAAAACTTAATAAATAATAACTAATCATTAATAACTAATAGATAACAATAATAATACTAAATATTATATTTTATTATTTAGTATTTATTATTATCTAATATTTATTAACAAAAATTGTTAATTTAATTATAATTTTATGATTCTTTTTTTTTTTAATTTTTAATTTCAATTTTAATTTTAATTTAATATTTAAAGAAAAATAAAAAAGATAGAAAAATAGAATATAAAATATAAAAAAAAGAAAAAAGATAAAAATTTGATAATTCCTAAAAATCATATGCGATTTTATTTTAATTTTATTATTTAAAGTAATGGTATAAAAAATTCTTTATTTTTGTTTTATTTTTATTTTATTTTTTTGTTATGAAATTGAATATTTACAATATTAAAAAATGTTTTAATTAAAGTATTTTAACTTTATATTAAAATTTTAACCTTATGCAAGTTTAAAAAGTTTAGTTTTAATTTATTTTTATTATTTTTATTATTAACAAATAAAGAAAAAAAAAACTTTAAAAATAAAACAAAAAAAAAAAAATATAAAAAAATAAACTAATTAATAATTTATAATTAATAATTAATATTATATTTTATTGTTTTTTAATTATTGAGTGATTTAAAAAAAGCAGATGGCATCATAAATCATCGATAAAACCTTTTATGTCATCTACTTTAAAATAAAGTTTAAAAAAATTGTTTAAATATATTTTTTTGAAATTTGTAAATTTGTGTTCCAATTTAAAAGTATTAGAAATGGTTTAAGTGAAAAAGAAAAAAAGAATAAGAAAAGAGTACTATTAAATTACAAGACAAAGCTTTTAATTATTATTAGTAATGTCATATAAAGGATTTTTATTATAATTTATTTTTTTAGTATATAGATAATTTTTATTTAATTTTGGAAAAACAAAACAAAAAACAAAACAAAAAGCAAAAAGAAAGAAACAACTATAATTCTATGTTATTATTATTAATATTATATACAATCTTTCTCAAAAAATAAAAAAAAAGATGACTAAAGAAAAGAAAAGAAATTAATTAATTAAGAGATTTTTTAGGGTAAAATTTTTAAAGTTTTTTGATTAAGTTATTAGAGTATGGAGAAAAATAAATTTGATTCATCCAATAGTACCAGATGAAAAAAAAAGAAATTAGTAAAAAAAAATAGTAAAAAAAAAAAGAAAAAAAGATTTCATTTTTAATAATTAAAAATTAATGCATCATCATCACAAAAAAAAAAAAAAAAAAAAGGAGAGATACAAAAAAGACAAAAGAAAAAGGCTTATGATTATTTTCTTATTATAGAAAGTATTGGTATTGTATTTTCATATGGTATAAAAAAAAAAGTAAAAAAAAAAAAAAGTAAAGAAAAAAAGTTAAAAAAAAAAGCACAATGTAATGTAATGTAGTTTATAAATATTATGTTATGTAAATGTGTGTACATGTTAAGATTATTGTAATTCATATAAAATTTTTAAACCATACATCCATTCATCCTTCTAATTATATATTTTTTTTTCCATACATACATTAAATACATTCGAAATACATTTGAAATACAATTACATTGATATTTTGTGTAGTTTCATATAAAATAACCGAAACCAATTTTTTTGTTTTTTTGAAATAGAAAATAGAAAAAAGAAAAAAAAATAAAGTTTAGATATTTACTAATTAGATTCAATACAATAAGAATATATATATATTCCTAAATAAATAAATAAATAAATGTCATATTTATTTTATTTTTTATTAAATCAATTTATTTATGCATAATGAAAGAATTTTTACCTTTTTTTTTTCTTAAACTAACTACTATTTATGGAAAATAATCAATATCCATATCTTTTAATCTTTTTATTTATTTATTTAGTATTTATATAGTATAAATAAAATAATATGTTTTAATTATTAAATTCAAAAACTTGGATATTATTTATATATAATAGAAGAGAAAATGTTTAAATAATAGAATTATGAATCATACTACGAATATATATAATTATAACTTAATAAGTTAATTATTAAAAGTAAATTATTATTTAATGAATGAATATTATAATTAGGTATTAAACTATTTATTTATTTATTTATTTATTTTTTCATATTTTTTTAATGTTTTTTTTTTTTTTTTTTTTTTTGTCTAATCAGAGAAAAGTTTTTCTTTACTACATTTTTTTTTAAAATACAATACAATATAATACAATACATTTTTTATTTTTATTTATTATTATTGGCTTTTTTTACTTACTTTTTTTTTTTTTACTTTTTTTTACTTTTATTATTTATTTATATTAAATATATTAAATACTTTAATATAATATTTTCAACTTTTTTTTTTTTTTTTTTGTTTGTAGTGTTTTTTTTTTTTTTTTACTTTTTTTTTTTTATTATGTTTGTTTGAGATAATTTTTCATATATTATATAATTAATTATCATATATTTTATAGGATTATTTATAATATATTATAATATATTTTAATATATGTAGTATATATTATTGTAAACTTTATTGTATGTATAAACATTTTTTACGTAATTTCCATATTTATACAGAAATTTTGATTAATGTACTCAAGAAATATTTAATGATTCTAAAATTCTAAAATGTATGTATGTATTTAAATATTTATTAATTTATGAATTTATTTAGTATATATTTGATTAATATATTCATAATATATTATTATTTTGATTTTTGATTTGAATATACCAATAATATTTAAATATTTTTTCAAAAAAAAAAACTTAATATTTAAACTTTATTTACATTATATATTTATCCAATAAAATACTAATAAATATTCCAAAAAAAAAAAAAAACAGAATTAATTTATATTTTTTTTTTGAAGTTTATTTATTATTAAATGATTTTCTTTTTGTAAAAATACCAAATGGACATATAATATAGAATGCATTATAATATATATACATTTATATTAATATTATATTAATCTATAGAATATATAATTAATATAATATATTCCCATTATTTAATTATATATAATGGTAATAAATTATTTTATATATTTCCAATTAAAATATATTTTATACCAAAATGTGTAATTTATATTGTAATGATTAATATAATTATTGTGTATTATAATATATATTGGATTACATAATATTTTTATTAATATTATTTTTTTCCAAAGAAATAAATTAAAATAACTATATATAGTTATTTAATATAATACAAATTTTTTTATACAATTTTTTTTTCTTGATTACATATTATTTGTTACATGAATAGGAATTAATATTTTTTATATTATTATATATATTATATACTCTATATGGTGAAAAAAAATCCATTGATAATTATGATATATGATATCATTTAAGTACAAATTCCAAAAATTTAATCTATATTATTAAAAAATTTTTATATTAAAAATAACATCATCCATTTATGTAAAATACTAATATTTAATAATAATAATTAATATATAATATTTAATAATTAATAATTAATATTTAATCAATAATAATAAATAATAATTAATAATAAATATTAAATAATAATAAATAATGAATAATAATAAGAAATAATAAATAATGAATATCAATATAAAGTATAATGATATTATATTATAATATTATATAAAATATAAATATAAAGTTTGATTTCTATTTAATATTGTTATATTAAAAATATTTATTAAATTTTTTTTCTCAATCGTTTTTTTTTATTTTTAATATTAATAATTATTAATATTAAAAAATATAAGAATATATTATCTATAAGTTTAGGTTATTCTAAATTAAAAAAAAAATACGTTAATTACTAATTAATAATAGGTAGAGAATGAGTGGTTTAACGTAAAAAAAAAAAATACGTTAATTATTTAATATATATTTTCTATTTAATCTTGGTTTATCTTTATTTACGTTCTCCTTTTGTTTTAAGTTTGAAACTTTTAGTTTAAAAAGAAAAAGAAAAAAAAAAGATAAATAAAAATAGATCATGTAATTTAACAAATTTAGAAACAAGTAGATAGGAATTCGGAATCTGTTTTGTTTTGTATAACCTATTTAGAATATTAACTTTTTTATTATTATTTATGATTACTTATGATTATTTATGATTATTTATTATTTATGATTATTTTTTGTGCAACTTTATGTATGCAAATAAAAAAAAAAGACAAAAAAAAAAAGACAAAAAAAAACTTGATTGTTTAATGTTAAATGTCAAAATGCATGTCAAATGTAAAAAAAAAAAAAAAAAAAAAAAATTTTTTTTAAAATTTTAAAATTTTTTGATTATCAAAACCTTAATAAATAATAATTGAAAATAATTGAAGTAAAATAAACATAAATTTAAAATTATTAGTAAATAATGCGCCACAATAAATTATTATATAATGTAAATTATATAATAATTTAATACGTATTAAATTTTATTACAATACATAAATTTATTAAGAAATTAATTAATAATATAAGAACATAAAATCTATAAAATTATTTTATTATATACATAAATTAATGTATTATTTACATTAATTATAGTTTTATAACATTAGGTAAAATATAGAAAATAGTGATTAATTATTTATATTAGTTATAATTATAAACTCCTTATTTTTCTCCTTAAAAATAAGGTAAAGAAATAATTATACAAATATTAAATAATTATAATTTTAAAAGTATAAAAAGAATTAAAAATATCTAATATAAAATGTAGACAAAAATTAAGTTCAAAAATATAATAAATAATTAATAAATATAATAAATTTTATTAAAACAAAATTCTTTCCTTATTTAAAAATTTTCTGAACCTTGAAAGTGTCATACCTCATAATAATTGAATAATAATTATGAATAATGAATAATGAATTCATTTAATACATTTAATACATTTTTTTATATTTAATACATTTTAAAGTTTTATTACATTCTCTTACATTTTAGGTTTTATACTTTATTTGTTAGGTAATGTTTTGTAATACAAAAAAAAATTAAAAAATCTTTTATTATTATTATTATTATTATTGTTTTCTAAAAAGAAAATAAAACAAAAATGTAGAATGTAGAATGTAATGTAATAAGCAGTGTATATAATGTATCAAAGTATCAAATAATTTTATTTTATAAATCTAAACAACAATAACAATAACAATAACAATAATCAATATATAATATATTTTTTTATTATAAAGAAGATGTTTGTTTACAAGAAAAAGTATTGAAATATTTAGGATAAGATTTGAATTAATTATCTATAATAACTTTTTTGTTTTAATTTCTTTTATCTAGAATAAATAAAAAAAATATTTTTTTTAATTTTTTATTTTTTATTTGGCAATGGTTTATAAGTAAAAAAATGGCTTATTTAAATTTTCTATTTTCAGTTTTTTTTAACTTTATTTAGAATCACTTTTTTTTTTTTTTTTCTTTCTTTTCTTTCTTTCCATATTTAGTATAATTCATGGCATATTTTTTTACTTTTTTCACTTAACAAAATAATGAATGAATAATAATGAATAATTTGAAATGAACCATTTAACATAAATAAAATAAAATAAATATGCTAAAATTTTAAATTTTAAATTTTAAATAAATAAAATGATTATATTATAATAATAATTAAAATAAAACAATTTTTATCTATTTTAAGTTAATTTTTTTTTTTTTTTAAAAGTCTTTTTTTTTTTTTTTTTTTTTTTTTTTCATTTTTAAACTTCAATTTTTTTTTTTTATTAATATTTATGTAATATATTGTAAAAAAAAAAACAAAAAAACAAAAAAACAAATTGTTTATTTTAATTTATTTTAATTGTATTTATTATGAATTAATTATTAATATATAATAAATTATATTATTTTTGAATTATTTATATATATTCATATATTTATTCAATATAATTATGAATACATTACAACTTATTTGTAATACATCATTTGTGATGTACAATACAATCTTTTAATGATGTAGATACATTTTTTTTATTGCATTTTTTTTTTTGCATTTTTGTGTATTTTTTATTTTTTTGCTAAATCTATTAATATATTAATATATTAATATAATAATATTAATAATAATAAAAAAAAATTGGTATCATTTTTTATATTAAAATTCCATTTTAATTCTATTATTTATTTCTATATATTAAATTATAATCATTATATATGTATTATAATATTTATAAATTTTAATTAAAAAAAAAAATAATTTTTAATTATTTTTAATTAAATTATATTGAAAATAAAAATAAAATAAAATAAAATAAAATAATAAAAAGACATTTTAATATAATAATAAAATATTCATATGTATTACATATTATAATAATAATTATAATAGAGATAAGAAAAGAAAATAAAGTATGTTTTTTTTTTATTTAAATAAAGTAAAAAAGAAATAATAATTTATAATAATAATTTATAATAAAGTTTAATTATTATTCTTTAATTTTATTGTTTTTATTATTATTATTATTATTATTAATTATACCTTAATTATTCCTATTATTAATTATTCTTAAAATAATGTAAAAACTTTTTCATTATTGAAATGTTTTTTTTTTATTTTCAATTTTTCTCCATTTTTATTAATTATAGTTTATTTTTCCATAAATGCAGTCTTGTCATTTTTTTTTTTTTTACTTTTTTTTTTTTTATTTTAGAGTTATTAAAATAATAAAAAAAAAGTTTATCATTTCAATATTTATGTGTTTCATTACATGGATACTTTTTTTATGAGATAAAAAAAAATTATTAAAAACAAAAAAGTTTTTTTTTTTTTTTAAAAAAAAAAAATTCCATAATTATGGAAATTATGGAAAAACTTATATAATATCATGAAAGAAAAATAAAAAATGTGTTAATATTTAAAATTTAAATAGAATAATAATTATTAATAATAAAAAAACAAATTATATTTTGTTATTATTATTATTATTTTATTCTACTACTTATTAAAATATATATAATTAAAAAAAATAGATAATTAATTAAAACCTTTTTCATATTATTCATTTACTTTTAATTAATAATAATAATAATAAAACATATATATATATAAATATAAAACTATTAATAAATAAATAAATTAGTTTTATTCTATATACTATTATAATTTCTTTCTATTGTTTCATTATTTTTTATTTAACTCTTTTTTTTTTTTTTTATTATTAATAGTATTATTAATTATTTTACTCTTAATTATTAATGACAAAATAAAATTAATTAAAATCATTTAAATAGAGTAATTATCAAATAGAATAACTCATATTATCATTAATATTTATATGGTAATATATAAAAAACAAGTTTTTTTTTTAATATTAAATGATTAATTATAATAAAAATATATTGAATTAAAAAGTAATATTAAATAAATTATAATAAATAAATTATGTGTATTATATAAATAAATGAATAAATAAATAAATAAATAAATAGATAAATAAATAAATAAACTAATTATTCTTTAATAATAATAACAATAAATAATAATAATAATAATTAAAGAAATGAGTAATTGAAACATTGAAATGTGAAAAAAAAACATTTTTGTTTAAAATAATAATATATACATTTTTTTCATTTTATTATTTTTTTAATATTATTTAAAATTTTATTTTAAAATTATTTTTTAATTATTATTTTTTTTAAATAAAATTTTTTAAATAAAAATTTTTAAATTAATTAATTAATAAAAGTATTTAAAAATATTAAATATAATAATATATGAAATATAATATTGATATTATATATTAAATTAATTAATATTATATATTAACAATATAAATGATATATATTTATTAATTTAAATTAAATCTTTTAAATGAAAAAAAAAAAACTTTTCATAAAAAATAACATTAAAAAAAAAAAAAAATAATGGGTTTTAGGAAATGAATAAGAAATAGAGAAAGAAAGAAAATATTATTATTTTATCATGTGGAAATAAAATATATATATTTATGTTAGAAGAAGAAAAAAAAAAGAAAAAAAAATAAAAAAGGAAAAAAAAATTCAAAATATTTTTACTTATAAGCAAAAAAGAAAAAAAAATACAGAATTTTTATTATATTAATATTATTATTTTTATTTTTACTTTAATAAAAACAGAAATTTAATTACTTATTAATTAATAATTAAAGAAAAAAAAAAAAAAAGGAAATAAAATAATATAGAAAAAAAAGAGGGTCTTTAAATATAATAGAATAGAATAAGAAGAAATTTCAATAAATAAAAAAACAATAAAAAAATAAATAAATGAATTTAATTAATTTCCTTTTTTGATCATTTTTTTTATCTTTATCTTTTTATTTTTATTTTTTTTAATTAATTCTTTTTCTTAGAAGGTGGTAAAAATGTAAATGTAAAAAAGTTTTATTGTTTTATTTTATTTTTTAAAAATGGTAATAATAATAAAGAATATAAATTAAATGTAACTATTTTTTATGTAATTTATTTCCAATTTTTTCTTTCTTTCTATATTTTATAATAATAATTATAACAATTACTTTATTTGGTATTATTTTTTAACCAAAGAAACTTTTTTCTATTCATCTTCTAAAAAAAGAAAATAGTTTAAATTATAATTAAAAAAAAAAAAAAAACCAATTAACTATTTAATTAATTATTTAATTTTAGAAGAATACTTTTTCTTTATTCTATTTATCTGTATTTATTAATCAAGATAAATATGTAAAAAAAAATAAAAGTTAACATGACACAATTTAACTTTTTTTTTTTATTAAATGAAATCGATTTCATAAAACCTCAATATATATAAATTGAAAATTTTTTTTCTATACATTATTAATAATATTAATATTATTAATAATAATATATAAATTAATTGGAATTAAAGTTTTTTTGAATGTTAAAAAAAAAAACAAAAAACAAAAACAAAAACAATTTCATAATTATATGAAGGATTATACAAAACTTTTTTAACGATTTAAAATATTGTATATTATTAGTAAAATGGAATAAAATAAAATAATTAATAAATAATCATGGTTTTATTATTATTATTATTATAGGATTGAAAAACATATTTTAATATGAAATATAAAACTTATTATTATTATAATTACATTTATTTATTTTATTTTATTTATTTTATTTATTTATTTTATTTATTTATTTAATGAATAATTTTCATAAATGAATTTTATTATTTATTATATTATATATTTTCATTATATATTACAATATAAATATTATTCAATATATTTTTAATAAAATTAAAATGAATAATTATATTTGTTTTTATTGAATTTAATTGAATTCATTTATTAATATTAATTTTTTTTTTAATTTTTATTTTAATTTTTTTTTTAATTTTTTTTTAATCCAAACAATATACTAAATATGGTTATAGATGTTTAATCAAGATTTATTAAAAAATAAAAAAAAAAAACTTTAAAATAAAATAAAAAAAAAATAAAAATAAAAAAAAACAATTCTAAGTAATAAATACAAAATAAATACTTAAATACGTATTGAATATAAAATAATAAACAATATATACTAAAAATATATATATTTATAATATAAATGAAATATAAAGTAATTAATAATAATAATATATATAAAAAAGATAAAAGATAATTTAAAATTTAAAGTTTTTCTTATTTAGAATATCAAAAAAAGAAAGTTTTTAAAGTTTTAATAATTCTATATTAATATTTATTGTCTGTATATATTAATATATAATAATAATATTATTATAAATAATAATATTATATAATAATAATAATTTTAATTATTAATTATTTTAAACTATTTTAAACAAAACTAAAAAATAAAAAATTTTAGAAGAAAAAGGAAAAATTATAAAAAAATAAAAATAAAAAAAAAAAAAGTGACATAAAATAATAATAATAATAATAATAATAATAATAAAAAACACAAGTAAAGATTATTGTTAAAAATTAAATAAATAAAGAAAAAAAAAAGATATATCATTAATAAAGTATGACTTTTATTTAATTTTTCTTTGTGTTAATTTCTATTAATAAAAAAGGAATTTTTATTATTGTTATTATTATTATTAATCATTAATTTCCTTTTTTATATATTTTATATTTTATATTTTTTTATATATTTTTACTTTTATTTTATTTCTGTATTAGAGAAAAAGAAATAAAAAAAAAGTGGATTTAATTTAGAAATGCCAATGTTTTAATATTATTGATGATTTATTATCTCATTAAAAATTAAGAAAAGAAGAAAAAAGAATAATAATAAAAAAAAAAAGATAAAAGGAAAAAAAAAAAAAAAAAGTATGTTTTAAAGTGACGGAAAAAAAAATATAGGGCTTACTATTGTTTTACTTGTTTTAAGTTTTTTTTTTTTAAAAGAGAATAAACTAAAATTAAAATAAAAATAAAATAAAATAAAAAAAAATTGGAATTGACCATTACATTATTTAATGTAAATGTAAAATGTAAATGTAATGTAATTGTAAGTTTCAAAAAAAAAAAAAAAAGTAAATTTTTTTCTTATTTTTTTTCCACCATCATTAATAAAGAAAAAATAAAGCTAGTGAAAGAGGATTAGTGGTTTATTTTATATATTATTTTATTTTGTTTTATTTTATTAAATTATAACACAATATAATTTCGATTTAATTTATATTATATTATAATATTTTTCATATTTTTTATATTACATTATCTAAGTATTGTTTTTTTTTTCTTAAAATGTAAATTACATTCAATTTTTTTTTCTGGTAAAAAAAGAATTTATATATGTAATATAAAACATAATATAATATAATATATAATATAATATAATATATTAATAACAAAAAAACAGAAATAAATTATAATATATGAAGTAATTTTTTTATCGAATGAAATTTAATTTGAAATGTGGTTTTACATTTTATTTTTGTTTTATTTTGTTTTTTGTTTTATTATTATTTGTATTTGTATTTGTATTTTAATGTAGTTTATTTGTTTGTTACATTAATGTAAATAAATATTATTTAATCTTTTTTTTTATATTTTATTTTATTAGTTTGCTTTTTTTCTTAAATGGATGAACAATAGTAACAAAAATAAATTAATTGTAATAATTTGTTGTTAATATAATATTTATATTTATATATATATAAACAAACATTAACTAAATAAATAAATAAATAATTTAATAAATAATTTAATATATTAATAAATTAATCAATAAATAAATGAATATTAATAATGGTTTAGATAAAGAAAATTATTCCATATATTATTGAATTATCCAAATATGGAAATTGAAAAATTAAAATTTCATTAATTTTTCACCAATAAAAATTAACGTATCAATTAAACGTATTATTCATTTTTACATTAATGTATTCTTGATAAATTTTACCATTTTACCTAATCTATGAATTTATTTATTTTTATATTTATTTATTTATTTATTTTTAGAATTTGTCATTTTTTTTCTTGGTAATTAGAATATAATAATATTATTTATATATATAAATATAATTTAAATATATTTATTTACTTATATATTCCAATATATTTAATATTTAATTGGAAAATCATAATTATAAATAAATATTGGTGAGGTAAAGGTTTACAGCTATAAGATACATTTAAATTTATGTATCATAGATTCTTATTAATTCATATTTTTTTTATAGTTAATTTTATGTATAATAGATTTCTATTAATATATATATATATAATATTTTTTTATACATATATTTCTATGCAATTATTTATTATTTTACTGTACTTTTTTTTTTTTTTTTAATATTTGTATTTAATATTGGCTGAATGAATTACAAAAAAAAAAAAAAATACAAAAATACAAAAAACCTTAGATCTTTTTATTATTAGTAATCATTTAATTATTTAATTTATTTACATTCTATTTATTTATTTATTTATTAAAATTTCAATTTTTTTTTATTTTTTTTATTTTTATTTTTATTTTTTATTGTGTTTTTTTTTTTATATTTTAAAAAAATATATTATAATATAATAAAAAAAAAAGGCTTGATATATAAATAGGAATAATAAAAGTATATTCATAATATATTATTGGTTTTATTGGTTTATTTATTTTTTATTTTTTATATTTTTTTATTTTTCCCTCACTTTCATCATAAATACATTTTAAACAAACTTCATTATAAGTTTTAACTTTTTTTTTTATTTTATATGGTGATAACATAAATTTATATATTATTATTCTATTATAAAATTATATATTTTCATATATTACTTTAAACTATAAAATAAATCATTGTATTTAATTTAGAATATATTCTATTTCATTTTTATTATTTTCAATTTATTAAAGTTAATAATTAATACATTTTTATCTTAAAAAAATATATTAATTTTTTTGCTATTTAAGGTAATAACCATTTTTATAATACTATTTCTATTATATGTTAATCATTTTAATAAACTTTTTTAATTATATATTAAAATATATTATTTATATATGTAATATTAAATACTATTGAATATGCAGATTGGAAAATGTATAAATTAAAAAAAAAATTCAATTCAATAATAATATTCTTTAATATATGTTAGTTTTATATTAAATTATATTATAATATATTTATAATTAAATTACTTATAGATAAATATCAATAAAAAAAATATATAAAAAATTTTTTTTTCTTAATTATTGATATAAACAATTTAAAATTATTATAAAATAAAGTTTTATCATTGAATTTCAATGTTAATTTAAACTTATTTGTAAATTAATTTTATTATATAGATTTACATATATTAGATTATAATTTATAATATATAAATTATTAATAAATATATATAAATATATATAAATTAAATAATAAAATAAAATAAAATATAAAATAAAATATAAAATAAAATATAATTAATTTAAAATATTTAATTAAAAAGTTAAAATTTTATTAAAATATATATAAAATATTAAAATATTAAAATATTAAAAAAAAAATAATAAAATAATAAAATAATAAAAAATGAATTCTCAATTTTTTTTTTTTCGAATTAATTATAATATATTAAGATATATTATAAAATATATTAAAAAATATATTGTAAAGTACAATGCTTTAACATATAATAATATAATTTATTATATATTTTATATGAACTTTTTTTATATTTTTTTTTTATTTTAAATATTATGTCATATATTAAAAAAATTTTATAATTTTTTTTATTATTATTATTTTAATATATTTATAATTTATTTATTTTATTTATTTATTTATTTATTGTATTTTAATATTATTAATATTTAATATTTTTTTTTTTTTTTTTTAATTTTGAAAAAAATATAAAAAGAGAAGGTTTTCTTTCATGTTATCAAAATTATTTTTTTAGTGATTTTAATATTTATTTTTTTTTTTAAATTAATTTATTTATTCTAAATTATTTATTTTTTCTTTTTTAACATTTAATTAAAAAAATTACACTATTTATTCGATAATTTATTTATTTAATAATAAAAAAGATAGATTCTTTTTAATATAATATAATTTACAAACACAAAATACAAACCAAAAAAATTTTTTAAAATTATTTAGTTTCGAATATAAAAAAAATAAAAGTTATTACTTTTTATTTATAATATAGAATTAAATAAAGATAAAAATTTTTTTTAAAACCAACAGAGAACAAAAAATCGAACTTATAAAGAGGAAAACAAACAAATAAAATAATACAAAAAAATAATTAATAACGAAAAAACACACACACACACAAAAAAAATATTTATTAATATTTTTAATAGAAAACAAAAAATCACAACAATTTTATATATAAAAAAAATTGAACCAATAAATAGATTAAAATAAAAATTTTAATACAAAAATGAAATTATCTACTTTATCATTATTCGTTTCTGGAATAGCTAGTGCTCTCGCTATGAGTGGCCGTGGTAGAATGACCTATTATGGTAATGCTAGTGATTGTCCATCTGATATGGCCATTCCATCTTGTGGTCTTGTTGACTTTGATACTCAATATTATGTTGCTATGAATTTTGCTCAATATGATTCTACTCTTACTAATTATGCTAACCCAAATTCAGCTCAAATTTGTAATACTTGTATTAAGGTTACTTACAATGGTAAGAGTGTTATTGGTAAAGTTATTGATAAATGTCCATCTTGTGCCTCTGGTGCTATTGATGTCAGTCTTCCACTTTTCCAAAAATTAGCTGATCCAGGTTTAGGTGTTGTTGAAGCTAGTTGGGAAACTGCTAGTTGTGATGGTTTAATTAAAACTTCTGGTGATGCTTGTAGTCTTACTGCTCATGATAATAAACAAGCTGAAGATGCTCCAAAGAAGGTAGCTACTACTTCAAAGAAAACTACTTCAAAGAAGACCACTTCTAGAAAAACTACTACTACCACCACTACTACTACCACTACTAGAAAACCAATTACTAGAAAGCCAACTACTACTACTACTTCTTCCAAGAGAACTACTATTGTTTACGTTACTAAAGCTAAGAAAACTACTTCAAGAGAAGCTGAAATTTATGTAGCTCCAACTACTACTAAAAAATCTATTTCTAGTAAATCTACTACTACTACTACCACTACTACTACTACTTCATCTAAGAAATCCACTACTACTACTACTACCACTTCTACTGAAGAACAAAAACCAACTACTACTTCATCTAAGAAACAATATGTTAAACCAACTTCATCTACTACTTCTTCTAAGAAATCTTCAACTACTAAAGCTGAAAAACCATCTACTAAGGAAAAGGAAGTTAAGAAGACTACTTCAACCACTTCCTCATCTACTACTACTACTAATGTTTTAGTTACTGCTGCTAATGAAAATGAATTCAAGGAAATTTATTTCGATGAATCAGCTACTACTGATGCTGCTGATGCTGCTTTTACTGAAACTACTACTGATATTGCTGAAACTGAAACTGTTATTGCTAAACCAACTAATGCTGATATTGATAGTGAAGTTTACTTTGCTTATCTTAAACAAGAAGAAGCTTATGCTAGAAAAAGTATTGAAGCTGCTAGAAAAGAAAAGGAAGCTGCTAGAAAGGAAAGAGAAGAAGCTGAACAAGAAAAGAAGGAAGCTATTAACCAATTAAATGAAATTAAGAAGGAAAAGGAAGCCCTTGCTGAAGAAGCTAGAGCCAATAATAATGAAAAGGATGCTGAATTAAGAGAAAAGGAAGCTAAACAATCTGAAAAAGAAGCTCTTTCTAGAGAACAAAATGCTGTTGCTAGAGAAAAGGAAGCTATTGCTAGAGAAACTGAAGCTAAAAAGAAGGAATCTGAAGCTCTTGCTAAAGAAGCTGAAATTCTTAAATTAGAAAAAGAAGCTCTTGCTCAACAAGAACAAAACATCACTGCTGCTGTTGATGAAATTGATGGTGGTAAACCAGTTGGTGTTGTTGCTTTAGGTTCTGCTGCTGGTGCTGCTGCTCTTATTTTCGGTAGTGGTTTAGCTTTAAAGAAGGTTAGTCCATCTTCTTATGAAAACCTTAGACGTGGTCTTTCTATTACTGGTACTAATGTTAAGGATGGTATTAAACGTAGTTTATCTAAGAAGGAAACTAAAGAAGTAGAAATTCAAAAGGAAATTGAAGAAGCTACTACTATTCCATCAAAACCACAAAAAACTTTTGCTGGTGAAGTTAGCATTAAAGTAGATGAAGCTAATAATTAAAGAAAAACCAATTTTTCTTTAATTTAAAAAAAAAGTTAATTTTTTTTTTATAATATATATATATAATCAATTTTTTTTCAATCAAAATATTTCATTTACCTCTATTTTTTTTTAAAAAATAATAATTTTTTTTTATTTTTTTTTTCAAAGTAAATATTTCTAGTTATTTACTTTAAAAAAAAGAAAAAAGGAAAAAAAAATTATTAAGAAAAAAATAGATCACTTTTTAAAATAAGGAATATTGATATATTTTTTTTTTCATCATTATTATCTCAATTTTCAATTCAAATTTAGAAAAGAATAATCTGAGGTAAGAAGAGAAGAAAAAGAAAATTTGAAAATATATATTATTTTAAAAGTGAACCATTCCATTTTTTTTTATTTAAAAAATGATAAGGTATTTGTAAATATAAAATTATCTTTTTTTTTTTTATTTTCTTTTTTTCATATACTATTTTTAATAGAGTTAAAGAAAGAAGGAAAGAAAGAAAAAAAAAGGTAATATTTTTTTTATAGAATACTATTTTATTTTTTAAGTATTTTTTTATTAAAAAATATTATACATTTAGAGAAAAAATTATTATTAATTATTATTTAATGATAGTTTTTTTTAACAATTCCACTTAATAATTTAATATTATTAAATTTTATAAATAATAATTTTATTATTTATAAAACATATTCTTTTTTTTTTTTTTAATAATAGTCAAAACATCTTTTTTTTAATTTTTTTTAATAATTTTAATATAAATAGTAATTTGTTATTTTATAGTAATAACGAAAAATAATCTTTTAATTTTTTCTTTTTGAACTTATCTGAAAGTTTTTTAATATAATAATTTTTTTTTAGTTTTTACATAAACATTTTTACTTTTTTAATTAGAGTTTTTTTTTTTTAAATATAATCGAATTTAATCTTTTTTTTTATTTATTAGCGTTAGTATACTTTTTTTTATTTCCCATTGCCACATAAACAAAAAAAAAAAAAAAAAAAAAAAAAAAATAATTTTTTTTAAGTAGAATAATTTTAAAGGTATAGTAAAAAAGTAAATATTTTTTATATTTAAATTTGACTATTTTTTTTTTAATATTCATTTTTAGGAAGTTATCAAGAATTAAAAAGCTGGAAATTAAAGAATAATTAAAGTAGAAAAGAAAAAAATATTATTATAACATATTTTTTTTTTATTTTACTTTATTTATTTTTTAATATTCTTTTTGATAATTGATAATTTAACTAAAAAAAAGAAGTAAAGAAAAAAAAAAGTCGCCTAATTATTTAAGTATAAAAATTCTTTACAAAAAATTTTTTATTATATCTTTAATGAATTTTTTTTAACACTTTAAATACAAATAGTTTAATTTAAAAAAATTTCTTTTTTATTTTATTTTTATTTTTAAACATTTTTTTTTTTTTTATAAATTATAAAAGTAATAGAAGAAAATAATAATTAATAATTAATAATAAAAAAAAAAAGTTTTGTAAATAAAAACAAATAAAAATAAAATAAAAAAAAATTTTTTAAATAAAAAAAAAAAGCGAAACAAAACAAAACAAAAAAAAAACCTTTTTTAAAAAGTCCCAAAATATCCCTTTAAACTTTTTTTTTAGTGTTTGTAAATATAGAGTATTTTTTTTTAAATTTGTAAAATTTGTAAATAATAATAAAAAAAAAAATGTTGTAATATAGTAATAATAATAATTTTTATAAAATAATTTACCTTTATAAATAAACCTGTTTTTTTATTTTTATTTTTTTTAGTTAGTATTTGATATTTGTAAATAGAAGTTAGAATTTTAAATATATAAAAAAAGTTGTTTTTTTTGACTTTTGTTAAAAGTATTTTTATTTATTTATTTTTTTTTTTTTTAAAAAAAAAACTTTTCAAACAAGCAAAAAAAAAAAAAAGAAAAAAAAATTCTACCGGAGTACTTTGAATGTCAAAGTAAAGAGAAAAAAAAATACTTTATAAAAAAAAAAAAAAAAAAGAAAAAAAGAAAAAAAGACAAAAAAAAACTATATTTGTTAATGTGATATTTCAACCCGAAAAAAAAAAGAAGAAGAGAGATTCATGAACTTATAAAAGAAAGTAAAAAAAAAAAAAATTCTATCTTAAGAATACTCTGGGCGGCTTCAAGGGCGTCGACGTCGAAAAGATAAGGCATGGAATTTATTCCGACACGGATTCGAATGGTATCTCATTCGTTGAATGGGAGAGGTTAGAAGTTTAACTTCTTTCCTTTTTTTTTATTTAATATTTTAATTTGATTAATATCTGTAATAAATTTTATTTATTTTTTGTATCTTTTATTACTTGTATTTAATTTACATTTCATGTAATATTTATGTCACATGTATGTTTATTTTAAATTAATAATATAAATAAAGATTAATCCTAGTCTAAAAAAAAAAAAAAAAAAAAAAAAAAAAAAAATTTATATTTTTTTTTTTTAAAATTATATAATAAATATTAAATATAAATAATAATAATAATAATTTTTTATTTTTTTTCTTACTATTGTTTGTTTATTAGATTTTATTTTTCATTTTCATTTTCATTTTAATTTTTTTTTTCTTTATTTTTAATTTTTTTTTATATTTTATTTTTTATATTATATATATATTTTTTCTTTTTCTGTACCATTATTATTACACTTTTTAATCTATAAATAATTTAATAAATAAATTTAAAAAAAAAAAAAGAAAAAAAAAAAAAAACTTTTCTTTTCTTAGTGTTATTCATTTTTTTTTTTTTTAATTGGTAATTATAATTAAATAAAAATTCAGTTAAAAAAGAGATTCATATATAGTAGTGTAATATATTTAAACTCAATAAAAAATGATGATGTACGAATTGTGTGCTATATAAAAAAAAAAAAAAAAAAAAAAAAAAAAAGTTAAAAGAGCTACTTTATAAATTGAATATAAATAGGAACTTCAAATGATATACAAGGATCTTGCTCTATCATACCCTCCCCAATACCAATTTAAGTTCTTTTGGATTATGAAAATACGTAGTGGTTTTCAATTTAACTATAAGTTTCTACTTAAAGGTAAAGTCTTCACTTGAAAACTTTCTTACGTGCTGCCCTTGCTGTGGTGAAAAAAAAAATGCAATATTTTTTTTTTTTCATTGGTTATACAATTGTAAGGACCTTTGAACAGGATAGAAATACTTGTATTAAACACAATGTTGACTTATACTTGAAGTTCACCGTAATTAATCGAACTAAATCACTGGGATTTTCTGAGGACTTGGATGAAGATTATGAAGATAATTTATATATATATACTAATTGATGCTTAACGCTTTCCTTGATGGATGTTATGCATTTGATAAACTAAGTATTGATGAGGGACGGAGTCAGTGGCATGGACAACTTTTCAAAAGTTCATCAGAGTCTCCTGTTCCGGATATTGTGGATCTGTTGCATTTTTCTTACTGTTATTATAATAATTGTAAAATTTACCCATATCCTTTAGAATTCTTCTCAATTTGGTATAATAATAATAATAATAATAATAAGAACACTCCGGGTGACTTCAAGGGCGTCGATGTCAAAAAGATAAAGTATAGAATTTATTCTAACACAGATTCGAATAATATTTCAATTCGTTGAATGGGGGGGAGAGAAGTTGGAAGTTTAAACTTCTTTCCTTTTTTAATTAATTTAATAATTTATTTATATTTTTTAATTTGATTAATATCTGTAAAAAATTTTATTATTATTATTATTATTTTGTATCTTTTATTACTTGTATTTAATTTATTTACATTTCATGTATTATATATTCTTTTACTTTAATGTAATCTTATATGTTACATGTATATTTAAAAATATTACAATTGAATTCTAATTTTGGAAATAAAATCTATGAATGAATGGCTAAAAAAAAAAATCATACAAAAAGCAACAAACTATTTTAATAAATAAATAAATAAATAATAAGAAAAAAAGATGAATTTATTAATTAATTAATAAAAAAAAAGTTAAAAAAAATAATGTTAAAATCATTAATCAAAATCAAAATAAAAACTTTGAAAAGGAATTTTCATAATGAAAAATAAATGATCCATTCCTAAAAATCTATAAAATACATAAAATATAAATTTTAATTTGTTAAAAATTAATTAAAAAAAAAATGTATATGGACTATACAAAAATTAAATTTAATTAAATTAGATTAAATTTTATTTTAAAAAATAAATAAATAAATAAATAAATAAATAAATAAATAAATAAATAAATAAATAAATAAATAAATAAATAAATAAATAAATAAATAAATAAATAAATAAATAAATAAATAAATAAATAAATAAATAAATAAATAAATAAATAAATAAATAAATAAATAAATAAATAAATAAATAAATAAATAAATAAATAAATAAATAAATAAATAAATAAATAAATAAATAAATAAATAAATAAATAAATTAATAAAATGGAAGTAGTATTAATGAGAATTTTCCATTAATATTAGGTGTTATGAGAAGTGATTTTGGAATAGTAAAATTAATCATTGATTTTACCAAAAAAAAAAAAAATTATTATTATTTTAAATATTAATGATAAAAATAATGAAAAAAAAAAGAATTTCCTCTTTTATGGGGTACTAATGATAAAAATTGTTTTTCCTACTATTAATGTTGATAATAGTATAGTCAAATTATTAATGGATTATGATAAAAAAAAATAATAATAAAGAAGATTCAATTTTAAATAATAAGATTAAGTATAATAATGTAGAAATGGTGAAAATTTTAATAGATTATGCTAATAAAAAAAAAATATTCATTTCAATATAAATGAAAAAGATATAGAAGGAGATTATTCACTTTCATAGGCTATTAAAGAAAATAATAAAGATATGATCCAATTATTAATGGATTATGCCAATAAAAATGGTATTATATTAACTATAAATGATAAAACTAATTATTATATATAGTATCCATTTTTATATATTGTTAAAAATAATCATTTGGAAATGACTAAATTTTTAATGAATTATGCCAAAGAAAAAAATATTATTTTAATTATTAATGGAATCAATTATTATAAAAAGAGACAGCCATTCCATTGAAAGTACTATTAATAATAATATAGAAATGACTAAATTATTAATCGATTATGCTAGTAACCATGATATTCTTTAAAATATTAATGATAAAGATAATGATGAAAAATATTCAATTTTATATTGTATTTATCAAGACAATGTTGAAATGATCAAATTATACCAATAATAATAAAATAAAATAAAATAAAATATAAATAAATAATAAAAAAAATTATCTTAAAAATTTGATAATATGTATATTCATATTTATTAATAAAATAATAATAATTAAAATATATAAATTGAGAAAAATTTTTTTATGTATCTTTCAATTATTCAATTATTATAATTATAAAAAACACGTGAATTAATTACAAAATTTTTATTTTTTAATATTTTTTATATAATTTTTAATGTAATTTTTTTTTATAAATTTATATTTATATGTATATATATGTATATATATTTAATAATAATAAAAATAATAAATCTGAAATGAAATTTTAAAAATGTAATGAAATTTCATATATTTTTCATTAAATTTAAATATAATATAGAAAAGGGGGAAAAATATAATTTATAAAAAAAAATGGATAAGAAAAAAGAATACAATACGTCAGATATATTAGAAGAAAAGTCATATAAACTTAATAATAATATTAATAATGTAAAAGAAAATTATGTTTTTTCAGGAGATGTAAAAGAACATTCAGATATAATTGAAACGGTTACTCAAGGTAAATTACTAAAAAAAAATATTCATATTACATTATATTATATATAATAAAAAATAATTTATTAAAAAATAAAAATGATTTAAAAATGTAAATTAATTATTATTACTATTATTATTTATCTTCTTTCTTTTTTTTTTTTTTTTTTTTTTTTTTTTTATTTATATATATTATTATTTTATTATATTCTATTACATTTTTATTTTAATTTTTATATTTTATATTTTATATATATTAAATAAAATGATTATTTTTAATATTATAATAACAATAATAATAAAAGAAGAAAAAAATCAAAAAGATAATAATTTAATTTTAAATGAATTGAAAGATTTAAATAATGATGTACAAGATGATTTTAAAAATAAATTAGAAAAAACGGATAGTTACAATGAAAATCTTAGAACAAATATAACTAATCCAATGTCTTTAACACCTTCTCCAATACTTTTATCTTCACCTTCTTTTTCACCTTTACTTATATCGTCACCTTTAATTGATAATCTTTATCATAATAAAAATAATAATGATAATAACAATAATAATAATGATGGGAATACAAGTATTATTGAAAGTTCTCAAGAAATAAATATTTTAACAGATGACTCTTCTTATTATAAAAATAATACAGTTGATAATGAAAATGAAAATGGAAAGGAAAAGGAAAAGGAAAATGGAAATGGAAATGAAAAAGGAAATGAAAATGAAGAAGGAAATGAAGAAAGAAATGAAGAAGGAAATGGAAATGAAAAAGGAAATGGAAATGAAAATGAAAATGGAAATGAAAAAGGAAATGGAAATGAAAAAGGAAATGAAAAAGGAAATGGAAATGAAATTGAAAATGGAAATAAAAATGGAAATGGAAATGAAAATGAAAATGAAAATGGAAATGAAAATGGAAAACTAAAAGATATCATATTAAAGAAAGAAAATAATAAAGAAAATATGATTGTAGCTATTGATGTTAATGAAAATAATAATAAAATTATATTAAACTCACTTGATAATAGTAATAATAATAACAAAAATTGTACTACTTTAGATACCCAAATAAAAAAAAATGAACTTTTTAATATAAAAAAAAAAGTAGTCAAAAAAAGAAAAAGAGGTCGACCTAGAAAACAAGAAATTATTTTAAAATCGGATTCAGACACAAGTTTAATAGAAATTCCTTCAACACCAAAATTAAATACAAAGAAATTACAAAAAGCTTTAAATGAAATAAATGAAATAAGTAAAAAGGAAAATGAATTTAATAAAAATAATAATTCTGCATTATTTGAATCAAATTCATCTATTAATGATGTACCATCAACTCCAAAATTAAATGCTATTAATGATAATAATAACAATAATACCAATCACAATAATGATAGTAATGAAAATATAATAGAACCTTTGGAATTAAGTCCTGAAATATTTCCTATAGCGTCAGAAATTAATATATATATTGATAAAAATGAAAATGATTCAAGGAATAATAAATATATTAAAGTTCCATCAATAACAAATACAAATACTGTTTTTAAGAGGAAAAGAGGTAGACCTAGGAAAAATCAAACTGTAGTAGTATCAAGGCCAAATATAAAAAATAAAATAAATGAAACTGAAATATTAATTCCTCGTGAATGTAATATTGAAATACCCATAATTCATAAAAAATCTGAAAACCTCAGGAATAAAAATGATTTAGAAGAAAATTATATTGATAATGAAATACCTTTAACACAAAAAAATAATGATGATGATGAATTGAATCAAAATATTTATAATCGAGAAAAAGAAAAAGATGATAAAGGTGATGATGATGATGATGATGATGATGAAATATTATTAATACAAAGAGATGTTGAAATCAATGAAAACAATAAGGATAACAATTATCAAAACAATTTAATAAAGCATGAAAAGAAATCAAAATCAATTACTACAAATACTATACCTAGAAAAAGAGGTAGACCAAGAAAAAATAAAACTCCAGAGTTATTGGATTTAGAATTAGATAATGAAGAAATATTATTAACACATAGCAATATTAAAATAAATGAAAACACTAATAACAATCATCCAAACAATTTAATTGAAGAGAAATCAAAATCAATTATTACAAATCCTATACCTAGAAAAAGAGGTAGGCCAAGAAAAAATAAAACTCCAGAGTTATTGGATTTAGAATTAGATGATGAAAAAATATTATTAACACAAAGAGATGTTAAAATAAATGAAAACAATAATAACAATCATCAAAATAATTTAGTTGAAGAGAAATCAAAATCAATTACTACAAATCCTATACCTAGAAAAAGAGGTAGACCAAGAAAAAATAAAACTCCAGAGTTATTAGATTCAGAATTAGATGATGAAGAAATACCTTTGTCATTTATAATAAATAAAATAAATAATAATAAAAAAGGATTATTATCCAATAAAATTAATGATGATAATATATCAAATTCAAATTCAAATTTAAGTTTAGAAGAAATTTCATTATCATCAATTAAAAATTTAAATAATAATAATAATAATAATAATAATAATAATAATAATAATAATAATAATAATAATAATAATAATAATAATAATAATAATAATAATAATAATGAAATATTAGAATTAACTAAAGCAAAGATTAATGAAGTAATTTCATTGAGATTAAAAGAAAGTAGTATAAAAGATATTATAGGAGATGATGATGATGATGATGATGATGATGAAATTCCTTCAGTAGAAGAAGCTTTTGATCGATCATTTCATGAATTATCACAAGAATCTAAAAAAAGGGGTCCTAAAATTAAAAAAAAATCAATGGATAAAGATCCATTTGCTATTATTGATAGTATATTTAAATCCTCAGATGAAGAAGATGATGATATATTTATTGATAAAACGTAAAATTTTTAGTGTTTTTATTATAATTATTATTATTATTATTATTATATAAGTTTAATAATTATATTTTATTTTATTTTATTTTTTTCTTATTAATTAATTAATTAATTAATTAATTAATTAATTTATTTATTTACTATATCTTATAAATATATATATATACATTTTGGTTATAAAAATAATAATAAAGATTAATGATACCAGGGGAAGGTGTATTAGCATTTTATAAATATGATAAAAGATATCATCCTGCTAAAATTCTTTCCTATTCTCAAAAAACTAAAGAATATAAATTATTATTTTGGACAGGCTATAAATTAAAAGTTAAAAGAAATAAATTTTATACAAAATATCAACCAGAATTTTTAACTGTTGAGGTATTATAAATTTATAAAAATTTAATTTAAACAGAATAAATATAATATTTCTTTTGGTTCATTTATATATATATATATAATATAAATGATATATTATTTATTTATTTATTGATTTATTTATTTATTTATTTATTTATTTATTTATTTATTGATTTATTTATTTATTTATTTATTTATTTATTTATTTATTTATTTATTTATTTATTTATTTATTTATTTATTTATTTATTTATTTATTTAAAATAAAATAGCTTGGTGAGCAAAGATCAGAAAATGATGTTGATATGAGATCTTATAGTGTAAATAATACTAAATAGATTAAATTAAAATATAATAATAATAATAATAATGAAATTCACTAAAAGTAAAAAAAAAAAAAAAAAAAAAAAATAAAAAAAATTATATTATTAATATATAAATTTTAATATTATTTTATTTTAATATATATATATATATAGGATGAAGAATTAGATAAATTTGTAAATATATTTATACCAGAAGCTAATAATTTTTTAGAACGATATTCATGGAGATATAAAAATTTTATAAATCTAAGTTTAAGTTCAGCTAAAACTTTTAAAGAATTAATAGAAAATAATTTTTTAGGAATTTTAACTAATAATGAAATTGAATATACCATTAATCAATTTAAATTAGCTTTAGCAAGTAAAACTTTAATTTTAGAAGATTTACCAATAAACATAAATATCAGTGAAGATAGATTAATTAAATTAAGAGAAGAAAATAATAATATTAATAATAATCATGAAGAGAACAATAATAATAATAATAATAATAATAATAATGAAGAGAACAATCATAGTAATAATTATTTAATGAAAGATTCTTCTTTTACTTCAAAAGAACATGCAACTCGTAGTAAAAAAATAAAATTATTTACAGAAACGATAAGTGAAAGTCAAAAAACAAATGAAAGTGATACTTTAATGTCATCATTAAATGTTAATGAAATGAGTTATATAGATAAACTTTGTCGTTATGTTTTAATGCCTGAATTTATAATATGGATTTATATGCGTACAGAAAATAAAGATTATCAAGAATCTGAAGATATTTGTAAATGTAATCAAAAAAGTTATGATTGGATTACAGAAATTCTTCATTATCGTGAAACATTTTCGAGTGGTCGTTATTTTATTAATAAACATAATGAATAAAGTCTATTAATTTTTTAAGAAAAAAAGAAAAATAAGAAAAAAGAAAAGAAAAGTCGAGGAAGAAGAATTAAATAATAAAATAACAATAATAATTAAAAATAATAATAATAGAAGAAAATATAATAATACTAATAATAATAATTCAGATTTTTTTTTTATCATATTTATTAACTTATAATAATTGAATTTAATGTAAAATAATCTATTTTAATTTATTTTTGAAAAAAAATTTTTTTATTTTTTAAATCCATACACATACCTATTAATTTATTATTATATTAACAATTTTTATTTTTTAATTTATTTATTTTTTTTTTTTAATTTTTTTTTTGTTAAATTTCTTAATCATAATAATTATCATAATTAATTTTTTATAAACAAATGATAAAAAACAATTATTTTAAAAAATTCATAATAAATATTTAATTTCAAATATATATATTTTTAATTTTTTTTTTCTTTTTTAAAAAAAAAGAATGAAAAGAAAAATTAAGATATATAATATACCATAATAATAATTATTTTCAATCATCTATATGACTCTCCTTTTTTATATAGAAAAATAGAAAAAATTATGTAAAAAAAAAGCATGAAATCAATTTAATTTTAATCAATAAAAAAAAAAAAAAAAAAACACATGAATTTAATTTTAATCAATAAACTATAATTAATATGATATTATATTTCTATTATATTAAAATATATTAAATTTATATTAAGATTAATATTAATATTAATATAAAAAATTTTAAATTTTATTATTATAAAAAAAAAATAATAATAATGATTTGATTTTGATATATTATCACCCAAAGAAATCAATAACTTTATATTTAATATAATTAATTACTTTAGGTAATACTAATTATGAATAATTTTACATATTAAATATTATTAATATAGATTTAAAATGTATTGAATTAACATTATCAAACTTAAACACAAAATGTATATATTCTTTTTTATTTTACTTTATTTGATCTTATTATTTATTTAGTTTATTTATTATTATTTTTACATTTATTTTTTTTTATTTTTTTTATTTTTTTTATTTATTTTATGATTATTTTTTTATTTTATTTTATTTTATTTTTTTTTTAAATTTATAATTTTAACTAAAATTTAAATAGTTAAAATTCAAAATATAAAAATATAATATTTTATAATATATTCATATATTCTAAATATTTCAATTATTTTACATGTATTATCTTATCTTTAAATATTTAGTTGAAATAATTGGATTATTCCAAAAAATATCACTAAATTAAAGTAATATAATAATTATTCTTTATTTTATTTTAACATAAAATATTTTCTTAATTTCTTTAATCACAGCCTCCACAATCACCTCCACTGTAACCTCCATAATCACCTCCATAACCAGTATCATGGCTATAATAATTACTATGACTATGTGAATAAGATGGAGTAGTATCATGATGGCTATAATAATTGTTATGACTATGTGAATAAGGTGAAGTATCATGATGGTTATTATGACTATGTAAAAAAGATATAATACCAGTATGAGTATCATTAGAATGTGTTGCTTTACTATCTGAATTTCCTGTTCCTGTGTGTGTGTTACTATCATGAGTTACTTTAGTATTGTTTGTGTTATTGTCATGAATTTCATTTAAATTGTCTTTATTATCATTATTACAAACTTTATTAGATTCTTTTTCATGGGTTATATCTTTTTCATTATCGTTTTCCACTTTATCATCATAAGTATTACAGATGATTTGTATATTATTATTATCATTATTTGTATCATTATCATTATCATCACCGTCACTATCAATATCAAGATCAAGATCAAGATCAAGATCATCAATAGATTTTTCTTTTTTTGTTATTTTCTCTTTTTTATTATTAATATTTTTATTATTTCCTCCACTGACATTGTTTTTGATACTGTTGTTATTGTTGTTATTATTGTTACCTTCATTTTTTCTTCTTTTATTGCTTTTATTAGCTTTACTTTTGAAGTAACCAATAATGCCAATAAATAAGAATAGGATAAAAATAATAATAATTACTAAGATAAATTGAGTCATTTTTACAAATTTATATTAACTTTATACTATTTGAAATTTAGAGGAAGAAAAAAGAAATAAATGAAAATATGATAATAATATAACTAAAAAATAACTGTTAAAAATATTATATTATTTTATATTTTATATATATATTATATATAGGTTTATATATAATTTTTTATATATATTATTTTTTTTTTTTTTTATTTTTTGTTTTATTATTATATTTTTATTCTATTAATTATACATATAAAGGTTATTCTCTTTATTTTTATTATATTTCAGGTTAATTATTTTTTGTTACTTAAACAAAAATTGAAAATAAAATATATGAAAAAAAAAAAGTTAATTATATATTATTATTTTATTATTTTTACTATTTATAGTTTATTTTTTTTGTTTTCAAAGAACAAAAAAAAAAAAAGAAAAAAATTTTTCTTTAAATATTCAAAAATAAATTTTTTTTATTATAAATATATTAGGCAGTAATATTAGGCAGTAATATTAGGCAGGAATGTTAGGCAGGATTCCATATGATTATTGGCTAACATACATAGATATATTATTTTATTTAATATATTAAAAATTTAATCATTAAAAAATTATTTTAATAAAATATTAAAAATAATAAAATATTAAAAATAATAAAATATTAAAACTATTATTAAAAATAATAAAATATGCATATTTTAATTATTATTATTATTATTATTATTATTATATAATATATTATCCATTAATAGATTACGACAACATATATATTTAAAAATAATGTTAAAATAAAATAGAAAATACTTCATTAATATAGGTCATATTCTCTTTCGTATAATAATCACCAAATAATTACTATAAAACAATTATTATAATTATTATAAATATACAAAAAATAAAAATAGTTATTATAAATATTATTATATGTTTATAGAATATTCTATTATTCTATAATATACATATCTTATAGAATATATGTATATTATAGAATTCAAATATATAATAAAAATATATAATAAGATTTATAATAATTTTAAATAATAAATAAAAATTTATATTACCAATAATTTCTTCTTTATATCCCACCATAATAATGCATTATATATATTTAAATATTATGATTTTTTTTATATATATTGCTCTTATAAATATTTTTATTTATTACAAAAAAAAAAAAAAGCTTTATTTATAAATTATTATTATTATTACAAAAAAAGTTTTATTTATAAATTATTATTATTACAATTATTAATTACTAATTACAATTATACATTTTTTTATTTATTTCATTAATTTATTAAATAAATTTAAAAAATTAAATAATTTTATTTAATCAATAATATAGAATAATCCAAAGGATTATACAATACTATATTATTTTTTTTTGTATTATCTATTTTTTATTTTTTTTATTTTTTTATTTTTTACATTCCAGCAAGAGCATCATTTGTTTCATCTCTTGATTCTTCAATAATATTATAATATTTATTATTTTGTATATGTGATTTTTTACTTAATTCATAAGCTTCATCGGATCGATCTAAAATTAATTTTAAATCTTCATTACTTAATATAGATTCTGGATTAAGTTTTGATTTTCCTGATCCTGATTCTTTTGTTGTTGAAGTTGTTGTTGATGTTGTTGTTGATGTTCCATTGGTATTATTATTATTATTATTATTATTATTATTATTATTAGATGAAGCATCTCCTATAACAATTTCATCTTCATCAATATAAAGAATTTCTGCTAATTCTTTTATAGTAATGGTATTTTTTGAAGTTAAAGCACCTTTATTACCTTTAAAATTACCTTTTTGAATAACTAATTTTTCTAATTTTTTCTTTGCATTAGCTTTTTCTAAAATTTTCTTTTCAGCACTACCAGATGAAACTAGACGATATACAATTACAGGTTTAGTTTGTCCAATACGATGACAACGATCTTGAGCTTGTAAATCCATTTGTGGATTCTAATATATTATCCATATAATAAAAAAAATAATAATATTTATTTAAAACATATATTTTAATATTAATAAATAAAATAATTTAGTAAAAAAAAATTAATAAATTATTAATATATATATATTTTATTTTTTTTTTATTTTAATTATTATATATATTTTATATACCCAATCACTATCATAAATAATAACTGTATCAGCTGCTGTTAAATTAATACCAAGACCACCAGCTCTTGTACTTAATAAAAATACTTTACATTCAGGATCATCCTTAAATTTTTTAATCTATATTTTTTTTTATAGATATATAAATATATATATAGAATACATAGTCATAGAATAAATTTAAAAAAAAAAAAAAAATTATAATTAAAATATTAATTTAATATAATTTTTTTTTTATTTAATCATTTTTAATTAAATAATAAAATAATTAAATAATAAAATAATTAATATTAATAAAGTCATTAATTATTTTTAATTATTTTTAATTATTATTATTATTATTATTATTATTATTTACCTCAATTTCTCTTTGTTCCATTGGTACACTACCATCAATTCTTGAATATTTTATTTCTAAATAATTTTCAAACCATTCTTCAAGAATATCCATCATTCTTGTCATTTGTGAAAAAATTAATACTTTATGATCTTCTTTTATAAGAGCTGGTAATAATCGATTAAGCATTAACATTTTTCCTGATGATGTAACAATATCAGGTAATTCTCCTTCTTTAAGATTTTCTTCCTTTTTAGGAAAACCATATTCTTCATCAATAGTCATAAGATAAGGATGATTACAAATTTTTCTTAATTGCATTAAAAGATTTTGAAGTTTAAGATGTTTAACTTTATTAATAACTTTTTTATCATCTTTTTGTTGGTTGTCCTCCTTCTTAATATTATTGTTCACTGTTCCATTATTATTTTTATCCTTATCATTATTATCATTATTATTTTTATCATTGGTATTATTATTCTTATTATTTTCATTATTTTCATTATTATTATTTTCATTATTATTTTCATTATTATTTATTTTTTTGTTATTAATATCTTCTCCTAATAATTTCTTAAAGTATTTTTTATCTGTAAGATTATCATCTCCGTAGTTAACAACTGAATTACTACGTTTGGTATCATGATAATCTTCATCAGATTTTTTAACATTTTCTAATAATAATAATAGTTATAATAGTAAAATATAAATATATATATATAATTAGAATATTAATAATTTCATAATATACTATTTATCTATATATATAATAAAATATTTTATATAATACATATATATATATATTTTCTTAAAAAAAATTTTACCTATTGTAGTAGTATTGGAATATCTTTTTAAAATTTCATTTCTTAAAGCTTCATGGCCATTTAATGCAGCACGATAATAACTAATTTGTTTTTGGGTTAATGGAGCTGTTAATAAATATTCTCTCTTCTTTGGTAGTTCTTTTTCAACTATTAAATAATTAAAAATAATAATTATACATTATAATTAATATTAGTTAATATAAATAAAAAAAATTTAATATAAATATATTTGTTTATTGCTTTTATACATATACTCATTTCAAAAAAAAAAAAAAAGATATATAAAAATTAAAGAAAAATAAATACCTTCTGTTTTTAATCTTCTAAGTAAAAATGGTTTCAAAATATGATGAAGATTTGTAATAACTGATTCCTTTTCTTCTTGATCAAGAATTCTACTTTCACCTCCTTCACTATTCAAATCTGAAAAATCAAACCTTTTTTTTTTTATTATTTTTAATATAACAAATATAATATTATAATACATGATAAAAAATATTAACATTATATTTGTATTATTATCGATATTATTTTACTAATAATTTAAAATTGAGCTTTTTTGTAATATGCTTTCTTTACTTACCAACTTTGGAATAAATCGAGATCATCAAAAATAGTTGGAAGTAAAAAGTTTAATAATGACCATAATTCTGAAAGATTATTCTATATAAAAATATTATAAAAACAAAAACGTGATAAGTTTTTATATTATTTCATATATATATATATATATATATTAAATATATATAAATCTATTTAATTCTTTACTTGTAATGGTGTACCAGTTAATAATAAACGATTGTCTGTTTTATATAATTTTAATTCTCTAAATAATTTACAATTATAATTTTTTAATCTATGACCTTCATCAACAATAATATATTTCCAATTATATTTCTATTGGTTAAAAGTTATAAAAAATTTTTTTAAAGTTTAATTATATTAGTATTTATAATTATTTTCATTATTATATATAATTCTTCGTTTTCATAATATCATTAAAACTTACAGATAAAAATTTTTTATCATTAATAACAATTTCATAACTTGTAATAACAATTGGGAAATTTTCGTCTACTTTTTTCATTTTTCTTTTTCTTATATTAGATCTTTCTTCTATTGAACCATGGTATAAAACAACAGGTAATGAGGGTGCAAATCTTATATATATATATATATATATTTATTTAATAATTATTAAATATGAATAAAAAAAATTATATAAAAAAAAAAAGAATATTATTATTATTTTTTATTACTTTCTAATTTCTGCTACCCAGTTAGAAAGTGTACTTAAAGGAGAAACAACTAAAAATGGACCATGAATTTCTTTTTCTTTTAAATATGCTAAAAATGCAATAACTTGAATTGTCTAATATAACCAATATTTAAAAAAGAATTTATTATAAATAAATATATATATATAATTTTAAAAATAATTATTGGTACTTTCATATTATGAATGTATTTTATTACAATTTCTATAATAATAATAATAATAATAATAATAATAATAATAATAATAATAATATATATATATATATATATATATATATATTAATATTTTAACTGAATTTAAAAAACTTACTTTTCCTAAACCCATTTCATCTGCTAATATACCATTTAAGCCATTATCATATAAACTAATTAACCATTCTACACCTTCTATTTGATATTTTCTTAAAGTTCCCCCAGTTAATAATGAAGGTTGTCTTCTATTAATCATATTAACTTCTTTATCATTAGATTTATCATTTGTTTTAGTATTTGTATCATTTTTATTAGTACTATTATTACTACTCTATAACAATGATATATAAATAAATAAATATTATTAATATTTTAATATAATATATATAATATTTAGCTACACTTAGCTAAAAAAAAATTAATGTATTTTGAAATTTGAAAAGTTGAAAGTTAAAAAAATTCAATAATATTAATTTAAAAACAAAAAATAAACTAACTGAAATAAAATAAAATAAAATAATATAATATAAAAATTAAATATATAATATAATAAAATATAATAATAATAAATATAATAAGAATTACTTCATTTTCTTTATTAATTTCAGGTTCTTGAGGTTGTTCATTTATTTTTCTTTTCATTCGTTCATCCTGATTTGTTCTTTTAATACGTTTTTGAGCATGTCTTCTTCTTTTAATTCTATTTTCAAATTCATTATTATTTGTCAATGATTTATCTTCAATGTTTTCCATTTGTTCTTTACGTTTTCTATTACTTTCAGATTTTAATTGTTGATTTTGATTTTGTTCTAATTTAAGAGCTAACCATTCTGAAAAAATTCCAACTTTTTTTAATAAATAATTAAGTCTCTGTTTGCTTTCTTCCTTATCTTGAAAAGTTTCTTCTTGCTTTAATATATAAATAATAGTAGTAAAGAAATTAAATATATATATATATAATGTTATAATGTAAAAATATGTATTTATTAATAAAAAAAAGAAAGAAAAAAAAAAGTATAATTTAATGTATATTAAATTATTTTGATATTATTTCATTTTATTTTTATTTTAATTATAATTATAATTGTAATATTACCTTTTTTCTTATTTCTTCTTCTTCCTTTTCTTGTTCAATTTGATTTTCCATTTGCATTCTTTGTTCTTCTTCAATCATGGAAGAAGTTATATCCATGGAATCATTTTCATTATTGGATTCCTTATCATCAAATACTTGATTAATATTGTATTCATTATCACTGTCACTAAAATTGTTATCTGTTGAAATATTTTCTATACATATGCATATATATTAGTTATTTAATTTATTTGAATAAAAAAAAAAAAAATTCTTTTCAAAATTTTATATTTTCTTAATATATACCTTTAATTTGGATCTTTTTAATTCAAAAATTTAGAAAAAAAATTCAAAAAAAAAAAAAAAAAAGAAAGAAAAAAGGAAAAAGAAAAGCCAATAAGAAAAATAAAAACATTAAATGAATAATAATATATATAATATAAAATAATGAAATAATAATTAATTATATAAAATTTCAATTATTAATTTTTAAATTTTAAATTATTTTTTCATTATAATTTATTTTAATTGTATAGATTATAAAATAAAAATATAAATATAAAATGTATTACCATTATCTGAAGTTTATAATGTAATATAGAAGTAAATAGATTAATTGTTAAATAAATAAAAATAATTAATTAATCATTTAATTAATTTTCCAATTAATTATATTCAATTAAAAAAAATATTTATTTAAAATTATGAGTAAGTAATTATATCTTTTTAACGAATTTCAAATAAAAAAATAATATATATAAATAGAAGAAAAAATGGTTTAGTACCAAAATAATTAATTAGAATTTAATTTAGGTTACACGAAAACCATCCAAATACATTTTTTTTTTTAATTAATATATTATAACAGATAAATTAAATAATTCTGTTCAATTTATTTAAAAAAAAAAAATCAGTAAAAATCAATTTAAATAATAAAAATAAATATATATTATATAAATAATTATATAAATTAATATATATAAATGAATGAATAAATTAATAAATAAATAAATAAATAAATTAATCTAAATTAATGAAATAATTTTCAAAGTAATTATTTTTGAATCTATAATTTTTTTTTTTTTTTTTGATAGTACAAATTAAATATATTTTAAAAAAAAGTTATTATGATATTTATCCATTTTATCATATCTTTTATATGTATATATTTGCAAAAATAATATAAAACATAAAATTAAAAATATAAAAAAAAAAATAATAAAAATATAATAATATATACAAAAGATATAGTTTTTATGTATTTATATAAATATAAATATTGTATATTGTATTTCAATGTACATTGTTAAAGATTTTTTATCACATTACTTTTCACATAAAGAATTATCTTTTGTATAAAAATTTTTTTTGTTCAATTTCACACCTATTAATAATAAATGATAATATATATATATTTCTTTAAATAGATTATATAAAAAATTTAATGTATGTATTTATGTATTAATTATAACATTAAAGTTTATTTTTATATATTATAATACAATTCAATTAATATAATCGAATTTTATAATTCATATTTTATAAAAGGTTATTTGTGTTATAAATGTCTTTTTATTTAACAGTTGATATTTAACACTTTTTCTTTGAATTCTGTATATTTATATATAAATATATTTGAAAATTAAATAATGAATATATATTAAATTAAAATAGTTTATATTTCATTATAAAATATAATAAAAAGATAGAATATATATATATGAATGAAAAGAAAAATTCTACTTTTTCTTTTCTTTAATTTTTAGATAAATAAAAAATTTTTTTTTTCTTAATACTACTTTTTTTTTAAAAAATTTTTTTGAAAAAAAAATTAAAGAAAAAAGTGATAATAATATTAATTTAAGATAAAAATAAATATATATATATTTATAATAGCAATGAAATATAATATTTTACTATTATTATTCTTTTTTTTATTTCCATTATTTCAAAACGATAATAGTTTATGTATTTTTTGTAAAAATCTTAATTATGATAATAAAATTCATAAACTATTGAAAAATAATAAAGGAATAGAAAATAAATATAATAATAAAAAAGAATTTACTTCATCATTATATTTTAATTATATTTCTTTAAATACAGATAAATATATGGAAAAATCAAATCATGGTTCTTCACAATCATCTTCAAATAATATTAATATTATTGTATCTAATATTATTTTATATAATGATACATTAAATATTAATAACTCTATTATAAAAGATAATGACAATGAATCCGTAAAAAAAATTGATTTATTTAATGAATTTACAAATAAATCGAAACTATCTTTTTCTGATTTAAACTGGTTATGGGATAAACAAGTATTAAATTATAATTTTGAAATTGGTACAAGGAATATATCATTTGATTCTCATCAAATAAATGTATCTTATACATTATATATATAATTATATTTAATGAAAATATTTACTCTATATTATATATTACATTAATTTATACTAATTAAAAATAATTTTTTCTTTTTTTCTATCTATCTATATATACATATATCTAGGGAAAATATTATTTAATAAAAGAAAAGGACTTAGAAAAATTTAGGAATGAAAAAATTAAAATTAAAAAATATCAAAATTCCATTGCCTTTATATCATTGAGTTTAATAGAAGAAGATACATTAAAATTTCTTGATTCATTAAATTTTAAAGCTATTATTTTATATACTCCTCATTCTCTGATTAAAAATTTAAATATTAATATTCAAGATGATATAAAACCATCAACCTATAATAAAAAAGCAATAGAATTTTTAAAAGTACATAATATTTATAAATATTTATATTTAAAATCTTCTATTGAATTATCAACTCCATGTTTTTATACATTATCAGAAATTAGAACTTTTAAGTAATTATTTATACATATACTATTATACTATTTATTATTATATTATTATATATATAATATATTTTGAATAGAATATAAAAAATATTAATAATACTAATAATAATAATTATAAAAAAGAAATGATAATAAATTTAAAATGATAAAAGAAATGTATAAAAAAAACTATATCAATGAAAAGTTTATTACAATAAAATTTAATAGATTTCCAAATGATAATGATAATAAAAAAAATAATAATAATAATGATAATAATAGTAATAATAATATTTTATTAAAACAATGTCAAAAAAGAAGTAAAGAAAATAATGATTTTGATTCAACCGTTTATCATGAATCTTATACTTATAATACACTAAGTGAAGAAAATGAAGATTCAGGTCTTGTTGTGCTTTGGATAGTTTTAGGAGTTATAGGTATTATGCTTGGTTTCATAATATTATCTTATGTTATAAATTACTTCCTTTATAATAATCACGGTAATTTAATGGGAGTTGCCAATAGAGATAATAATAGTTTTAATAATAATATTAATCCAGTACCATTAGCCTTTATGAATTTCGGACATAATCAACAACAACAAACCTTAAGTACAGAAGATTTAAATAAATGTCCAACTTTCCGTTTTAAAAATAAAAAACATCAATATAAAAATTCAAATGGTGATATTATATATTAAAAAATTATAATAAATAAAAAAGAAATAAATAAAAATACATTTCTATATAATATTAATAACGATTATAATTATAAATATATATATATTATTACATTTATAAAAATTATAGGTAAGAAAATTAATTTACCATATTTATATAATAAAGATGGATTAAAATCAATAAAGAATAAAGGGAATGATAATAATTTAGAAATGACAGAAAGAAATATTAATGAAGAAAATATAAATAACAATGATAACATAAATTATGATAATAATATTAAAAATAATGATAGTTCTATTCGATATATTTTTGATGAAAAATCTATGACAGATAAAAAAGATTATAATTCTTCTATTAAATCAGCATCTATAACTTCATCTTATTCAGAAATATATAATCATTTATCCTTTAATCCTGATGCTTCATCATCTGCTGAAATTTGTGCAATATGTATTGATCAATACCAATTAAATGATGAACTTAGAAAATTACCATGTGGTCATGAATTTCATAAAGATGTAATATATAAATATATATATATGTATATTTATTAGTAAAAATGAATCTTAAGTTTTATAAATATATTATATAATATTATAGTTATATACATATTATCTTTAATATAATAATTGTTAATAATTTATGAATTAATTTTTTATTATATATTAAAAAAGTGTATAGATTCATGGATGTTAACATCTTCAGTTTTATGTCCAATTTGTAAAATGGATATTCATGAATATTTTGTGAAGAAGGAACAAAGGAAAAAGGAACGAGAAAAAACAAGAAAATATCGATTAAAATTTGTTAAAGAACATCGAGATTTCTTTAAGTCAACTAAACATTCAAAAAATAATTCTTCTACAACTAATATTCAAAATAATAATAATGATAATGACCCATATCATACCAATTATGAAAATGAGATAGATATTACTGATAATAATATAACTAATAATAATATAAATAATGAAAATAATAATAATGATAATGACAATAACAATAATATTAATACAAATGATAATATTATTGATATGGAAAATATAATGAATAATTCTAATCATGAACAAGAACTATCTAATAATCCAAATAATAATAAATTCGAAAATTCCAATAAACACATTTATAATTATTAATAATGTCAAATTAATTTAATATACTTTTATTATTTATTTTCTTATTTTATTTATTTATTTACTTATAATATAAGTATTAAACATATCTGGTTTATCTAGTTTGCTAATAATTATTTTTGTTGTATTATATTATTATTTATTATTATTATGTAATATTATAATAAATACTATATTATATTAAATAAATATGTATTTAAAACAATGTTTATATCATATTTAGATGATTTTATAACAACTCTTTATTTTTTCAATTATAAAGATTTTTATAATGTACATTTATATTTATTTTTATTTAGCTTTTCTTTATATTATTAATTATTTTATAATAATTTTTTTTAATAAATTTTTAAAACATAATATATTATATAAATGAATAAATCAATATATATATAATAAATAAATAAATAAAATATTATTAATATAATTATATATAATATTAAATGAATATATAAATAATAATTAAATAAATAATCTGATAATTCAATTTTAAATATTTTTAAAATTATTATAAAAAGTGTAACAATCTCAAATTTATTGGCCATTTAATTTAAATAAAAAAAATTTTTTTATATTTTTATCTTTTATATTAAAATATTAATATTTTATATTAAAATATTAATATTAATATTTTTATAATAATATATAAAAAATATATAAAATTATATATTAAAAAATATTTTTTTTAATTTTTTTTTCATTATCTATTTAAATTTTAATTTATATTGTTTTTATTTAAATATCCAATGATTAATAATTTTTAATTAACTATAAATGGTTAAACAAATTATTTTTTTTATTTTTTTTAAAAAATAATATATCATATTCTATATATTATATTATATATATTATATTAATAGTTATATAACAAAATATATAATAAAATTAATATATAATTATAACTATTAATTATTTTATTTAAATTTTATTATATAATAATATATTTTAATAGTATAATATAATAATATAATATAATAAATAAATAAATAATTTATAAATATATAATATGACATAAGCGAATGATTAAAACAAAAATAATCTTTAAACATTTTATTTATAAATTTTTATATTAAATATAATTATTTTAAACATTATTATTTTTTTTTATTCTTTTTTTATTTTTTCTTTTTTTTTTTATTTTATTTTATTTTATTTTATATTTTAATTTTATAAATTCATAAGATAATGGATATAATTGTTTGTTTTATTTATAATTAATTAATATAATCTTAGTATGTCAATATACAATATTATAATATAAAAGTTTAAAAAAATAATAAAAAAACTTTTATCAATACAATAAAACTTTTTTTATAATACTTTTTTTTTTATTTCATTTTTTTTAAAGAATATTTTCTTAAAATAAAAAAAAAAGAAAAAAAAAAAAGAGCTTTGATAATATCAGCAAAAGTTTTTTTATTCAAAACACTTTTATACAATATAATAATTAACAATATTTAATATAAAGAAAAGCTAAAATTTTATATATTCTTTTATTTTTTTTTAATAAGTTATTATTTTTCAGCAACAAAAAAAAAATAATAATAAATAAATAAAAAGCAGCTTTAATAACTTATTAAAAAAAATAAAACAAAAAGGAATACTATACTTTTTAATATTTATATATTAATAATATTAATTATTATATATATACAAACAAACCTTTTTCACAAACAATATTAGAATATAAAAAATAAAGAAGATAATTATTTTATCATTTCTTTTTGTATTACTACAGTAGAAGCAAGTATAATATAAAATTATTTACTTTTTTTTTTACTTAATTTTTTAATTTTTTTTTTACTTTAAAAGTAACAAAGAAATGATTCCACAAACAATATTACCTTATGTTTTTCGATATTTAAAATATAATGAACTTCTTCAATGTTCATTAGTATGTAAATTATGGTATAACCTCACCTTTGACCCATTATTATCAGAACATTGGAAAAATATTAATTTTCAAAATAAACTTCAACAATTAGAAAACAAATATGTAGAAACTAGTGTTACTATCAAATCTCGATTAAATAAAGAAGAAAAAATGAATTGGAAAAAAATATATGAAACTATATTAAAAAGGTGTAGATTTCATATAAAATATTTAAAACTTTGGAGTAATTTTAATTCAAGACAAATAAATATATTATATTTTAATAATAATTATCTTAATAATTTGATAATTCTTGACCTTAGAGGAACAGATTTTAATGTTCAGTTACTTTTTGAAACTCTTAATCACATAAATAACAATAATTTAATAACTTTAAAAGAAAAAGAAAATCATCAAATAAACACCATCAATAATAATAATAATAATAATAATAATAATAATATAAATATAAATACCGAAGATAATAATGAAGAACTTCAAAAAGAATTAATTGATAAATGTAATATTAAAGATACAAATACAGATACAAATACAGATACCTATTTTTTAGATTTATTTAAAAATTTAAAATATTTATTTATATATGGTTGTAAAAATACAACAAAGGAAGCGGTTATTCAATTTAATATTTTATGGAAAAATATTAAACTTGATGTTAAAGTATGTGATAAATGTCATGAAATGACTAAAATATGTAATGAAAAGGAATTATATTCATATACTAGTATTCAAAAATTAAATAAATTATCATATTGTTTTGAATGTAAAAAATCATATTGTGATTATTGTCGTCCACTTTGGACGTGTAATAAATGTGGTGGTGAATATCTTTGTTATGATTGTAGAGCTCATGGTTTAAAATGTACAACTTGTCATAATGATTATTGTTATACCTGTAATCAACCTAAAAATATACTTCAATGTCGTTATTGTCATAGTATGTCATGTGGACAAAGTTTAAAATGTCAAAATTTAGGCTATCTTTTTAAATCGTGTGATAAATGTGATTTTTATGTTTGTAAAAAATGTAAAAATGAAAATGAAAGTTTAATTACTTGTTCAGGAAAAAATTGTAATAAAAGTTTTTGTAAAACATGTATTAAGGAAACTTCTAACACTTCATTAATTTCTTTTGATAAATCAGAAATAGAAAAAAGAATACGTGAAAACAATTTTGGACTTTGCTCCTACTGTAATAAACTTTTTTGTATAAATTGTATTGATAATATATCATTTTATGTTGGTAATAAAGATTTTTCTTATTCTATTGTCTTATGTAAAGAATGTGAAATGTATTATAAAAATCAACTTTTAAATTTATTTCGAATTCCACAATTAACAACAAATTTAAATAATAACAATAACAACAATAATATTAATATTAATAATAATATTAATAATAATATTGATATTTATAATAACGAAGAAAGATATACCAATAATAATCATCATAATCTTAATCTTAATCATAATCATAATCATAATCATAATCGTAATAATAATCGAAATAACAACAATAATATTTCAACTTATTCTAATAATTTATTATCTATTACTCAAACAAATTATTTAACAACAAGAGTACTTACAATGGATAGTCCAATAGATATTTATTATGATAATAAATGCATACGATAAATCATTTTATCATTAACAATAATTATATACACATAATATTATAAATATATATATAAATTACATAAAAAAAGCATAATATAATAGCGTAAATACTAATACGTACTTCATTATTTAATTTATTTATTTATTTATTTTTATTTATTTAAAACTTAATTTAACTATCTATAAATGAAAAATATATTTAAAAAAATTAATAAAAAGTCAAATAAAAGATTTTTTTTATAAAAAAAAAAAAAAAAAATTTAAATATAATTACATATAATAAAAAAATTTTATATGCTTTAAATATTATAACACTAAATTTTATCAAATTCTTAATTTTGAAATTAACATAAAATATACTATTAGCTTTTTTTTTTTTTTTTTTATTGTTATTATTATATTTTATTTTTTGTATTTTTATGAGATTTTATTAAATAATAGTTATAATTGACTATTAATTATTGTTTACTAATAATTCTCTGTTCATTATTTAATTTTGAAAAATTATAATAAATATTTTTGAATTTTAGAATTTAAAATGTTTTTCTTTCCTATATTATAACCATTACTCTTTAGTATTTATTTATTTATTTATTTATTTATTTATTTATTTATTTATTTATTTATTTATTTATTTATTTATTTATTTATTTATTTATTTATTTATTTATTTATTTATTTATTTATTTATTTATTTATTTATTTATATATATATATATTTATTTATGAATTCATTTAATTTTTATAATTAAATGAAAATAAATCTTTTTTCTTTAATATGTTTTTTATTTGCTTATATTTATTAAAAATATGATTTATATATTATTATTTTTCTTTATCATTACAAAAAAAGTAAAAATAATAATAATTAATAATAAATGATAATACACAATAAAACTATAAAAAATAAATATCTTTTCTTTTAATATGTTTTTTATTTACTTATGTTTATTAAAAATATGATATATAATATTATTTTTAAAAAAAAGTTATAATAAAAATAAAAATATATCATACTTTTATATTTATATATATATACATGTATCTAGGTAAAATAAGATAGTAATAGTTATTTTTAAAATTTAAACTAAATCTCCTTTTTTTATATTAACTTTTTTTTTTTTTAATTTTTTATCTATTTCTTATTCACTTTTTAATACAAATTTTCTAAATAATGCAGTTTTTATAGGAGATAATTCTTTTCCATTAATCAAAAATGAATAATTTGTATGTATAAATGCATTCTGAGATCGATAACCATAACCAAAATCAGAACGAGCATTAATAATATCAAAGGAAATGGTATATTTTGAATTGACATGATATTTCCAAATAGCTGAAATATTTGAAACTGGTCGTCCGGAACATGTTACACAATAATCAATACGATTTTTTTGATAATAATTTAAACATTGTTCACAATTTTTTATCGAATCTGGTAAATTTATTTTATTATTTGATAAAAGATCATTATTTAGTTTTCCCCTTTCATATTCATTATAATGTTCTCGAGAACATGGAAGTTCTTCAGCTTCACGATCATAAAAATGTACTATATTATTACCATATTCATATGGAACATAAATACGTAAACCACCTAAATAAGAAAATCCAAATCGAGTAGAAAAAGAATCTATAAAGAATATTCTTTCTATAGGTATTTCAGTATGTGGATGATTTGGCATTTTATAAATATAATTTGGAGATAAATAACCATCATAATCAGTATTATTATTATTATTATTATTATTATTATTATTATTATCATTTTTATTATCATTTTTATTATTTTTCTTCACAACTGTTATATATTTATCATTAATTGGTTCTAATATTTCACCAAAAATATATTCATCACCTTGATAAACACTTGTAACTAAACTATTTAAACATTCTATTCGATCATTTGTATATTTCCAATAATCTGACCAATTATTAGGATCATTTAATGTAACATGGAAAAAATGACAAGTTTGTCTTAAACTTAATATAGTATCTAAATCCGAAGACATAGCAATTTGAATTAAAATTTCTCTAGGGAAATATTGCAAAATTGGTGGTGTAGTATTATTTTCAATTGATAATTCTTTATTATTTATATCAACATTTTTATTATTAATAAAGTTTTGATGAAATGTTGGAGGAGTTAACGGAGGAGTTAACGGAGAAGAAGGCAAAAATATTACATTTTTATTTTTATTCTTTAAACTTTCACTTGACCCTATCAACAATAAATTTTTTTCATCATCATAATTATTCATATTTGAATCCTTTTTTAAACTTTCTTTAAAACCTAAAAATGATATTGAATCAGAATCTGTATCGGAATATCCTTCATCATCATCAATTTTATTTTTATTTTTATTTTTATTTTTGTTTTCATTTTCATTTTCATTTTCATTTTCATTTTTATCATAATTCTTATTATTGTTATCATTATCTTTTATATCTATATAATCATTATTTATCGTATCTTTATCTTTTACGTATAATGTATTATTACTTTGACTATTAATTAATTGTATATTTGAAGTAGAAGATGTATTATTTAAAATATCATTTACATATATAGAATCATTATTATTATGAGCCAAATTAACAATAGTACTTGAAGAAGATGTAATATTTAATTTCTTTTTATTTTTCAAAGTATTTAGTCTTTTATTAGAAATACTTGAATCAGAATCTTCATATAATAATGAATGATCTCCCTTTTCAGATATCCAAGTTCCTATACTACTAAAACTATCATGATTATCATCTGTTTCATTTTCACTATCTCTACCATAAGTTTCAAAACTAAAAATCGATGATGAAGAAGGTGTCTCTAAAAATTTATGATGATAACGTTTTTTACCTCGTAATGATAAAAAGTTTAAACATCCTGTTAAAGGTTTATTTCCTATTTTACCATTCTTTCCAGATAATAATTCTGTACCACATTTATTACTAATAGATTTCTCTTTATTAGTTTTTCGTGAAAAAATAGGTTTTAATAATTTTTTTATTTTAAAAAGGCTTTGCTTTTTCCTTGAAAAAGTCTGTTTAGAATTAACATTCATTTTTGCTATAGTAAACCTGATAGTAATTTAATTGTAATAAAATTATTAAAAGTATCGATAGTTAATAATATACAAAATTTGAATTTAAATATAAATAATTACAAGTAAAAATGTTAATTTTTTATCATATTTAAAATTAATTTTTTGAAAATTATTGGTAAATGTTAATTATAAATTTTAAATATAAATTGTAGATAATTAATTGAAATTGGACAATTATTTTATTTGGAAATATTGCATATAAAGTGTTATTAGTTTATTTCCTTTTTTAATCTCTATATAAAAAAGTCTAATGTTTTAATAAATTTTAATAAATAATATATATTCTTTTTTTTTAAAAAAAAAATTGAATGATAATATATATAGAGTCCTTTTATATAAATAAAATGTTGAATAAAACGAATTTACAAATTAAATGATAATTAATAATTTGATATAATAATATATTTACTTAAATAAAACATATAATTATTTTAATTGAAATAGTTATATTGTACTTAAACAAAACATATAATTATTTAAATGAAAAAAATTACATTATAATTTTTACATAATAAATTAATATAATAATTTAAAATTACTTTTTATTACTTTATAACAAAATTATTTTAAAGTACTATATATGTATAATCTAATTAAATTATAAATTTTGTAATATAAAAAAAATAATATTAAATAAATATAATTACATCAATTCCTCTTAAAGGAATGATGTTTTTTTCTGTAAAAAAATTATTATTAAAGATAATATTTTATGTTATCTTTAATAATAATTTTAAAAAAACAAAAGTTTAATATTTACAAAAGAAAAGGAGTAAGGATTAAAAAAAAAAGAAAACAAAGTAGAATTTTAATTAAAACATAAAACTTTAAATAATAATATATTAAAAATTTATTATAAATAATTAATTTAACAATTTAACTACAAAAACAAATAATTACTTATCTATAAAATTTATCTATCTATCTATTTATTTATTTATTTATTTATTTATTTATTTATTTATTTATTTGTTTATTTATTTATTTATTTATTTATTTATTTATTTATTTATTTATTTATTTATTTATTTATTTATTTATTTATTTATTTATTTATTTATTTATTTATTTATTTTTTATTATTTATTTATTTATTTATTTATTTAATTTTATTGTTCTTATTTAATTTTATTGTTCTTTTATTAATAGTAATAATAATAATAATAACAATATTATTTTTATTATTATTATTTCTTTATATATATATATATATATTTATTTATTTATTTATTTATTTATTTATTTATTTATTTATTTATTTATTTATTTATTTATTTATTTATTTATTTATTTATTTATTTATTATTTATTTATTTATTTATTTATTATTTTTATCACAATAATTAAATGTAACATTTTATTTGTTCATACTTAACAAAATTTTAAATTATATAAAATTTAAATATTAAAATATTGAAATGAAATGGAAATTTTAAATATGATTAATTTAATTGAATATATATTAATATATTATATATTATAATATATAATATATATTTTAATATATAAAATATTATTATATGAAATATTTTTAAAAAAATTAATTGATTAAAATAGAAATTAATATATTTATTAATATAAAAATCCAATATATTAATTATATTTTTAAATATCAAAAAAAAAAAAAAATTATATTTATATAAAATAAATACCGAACATGACATTCAATTATTTTAAACCATTATGAGAAAAAAAAAATTTAGAAAATCATCATAATACAATTATTTGATTTATTAAATAAATTGCAATAGTTCCGTTCCGATAAAATTTATTTTATTCATTATATATAAATTTAATCCACTTTATATCTTATATATAATATTCATTTATTGAATATGTATTAATATATTTTTTGGAATATAACAAAACAAAAAATATTATTCATATAATAAATATTATATTTATATATATATATAAAAGATTTATTACATAAATTTTTATAGTATGCCATAATTAACAAAAACAAATTAATGTTATATGTTATAATAAAAAATTGATATATATTATATATACTGATCAATAGTATATATAGTTCATTATGCTATTATAATAAAAAAGAACAATATAAATATTAATAAATTATTATTAAAAAAAAACCAAATTATTTTAATTTTTTATAAATAATATTAAAATCATTTAACCTTATTTATACATAATTATTCTATATAAGTATAAATAAAAATTAAACAGCTAAAAATAAATAAATAAATAAGTAAATAAATAAATAAGTAAATAAATAAATAAAGAGTATATAGAAAAATATTCTTTTTCTTCATTTTGAAAAAAAAAAAAAAAAAAAAAATATAGATATATATATGAATTTGTAAAATATATATTTATATATAAAATAAGATGTAATAATTTTATTGTGCATTTATAACATTTATAACACTTCATATCAATAATAAGTTATTGATTGAAAGTTAAATATAAATTATTTAAATTTTGTGGTAAAAAGTTTAATCAACCTTTTAAAAAATTTAAATATATATAATATTATAATTATAATAATATTTTTTTATAGAACCAATAATATTTCTTTATTTAAGTTGGTTTACTTTTTTTTTTTTTTTTTAAATTTGTGTTTTTTTTTTTTATATTTAAATAATAATTATATTATGTTAAACATCATAATTATAAATATATTTATAATATCTTTAAAAAAGTATATTTTTTTTTCAATAATATTAAATCCTGATATTTAAAAAAATATGATATCCTTTTTTTTCTTTTAAATATATTTATTATATTTATTTAATTAATTTTTTTTATGTTTTTCCACATCCTGAAAAAAAAAAACAATATAAAAGAAAATGAGTAATAATTATAATAATGTTAACCTTTTTTTAATTTATTATTATATTATAAATAGTAAAATTAAAAACAAAATTTCCTTTCATTTTTCATGTATTTCTAATGGTTCTGTATCAAAATTCTTCTTAATTAAAATATAATTAAATTATTGTTATCGATTTTATTTCTTTTTTTCTATTATTTATTTATAATTATTTTTTTCTTTTCTTCTTCCTATTATTATTATCAATTATTTCTTCTTTTTTTTTTAGTTATTAATTATTTCTTCTTTTTTATTATTATTACCAATTATTTCTTTTTTTTTTTCTAATTATTATTATTACATTATTATCTGTATCTATTGTTACTTTTTATCGTCATTACAATATAACTATCATTATCTTATGATAAAATAATCATTGGTTAAATGATTATTATTATCACCAAAAAAAAAAATTTTTTTTTGTAATAATCAAAAATTTAACTGCCACTTTCATTTACAAAAGTAATATTTCCCATAATTTCTAAACTGTGTACTTTAGTAGTGCATAAATTAACCTAATATATTTGTTTTAAATTTAAATTTATCCTAATATATATATATTTCTTTTCATTCAATTTTTTTTATAAAAATATTTCCATAAAACAATTAAAAAAATATATTCTTTTTTTTTTTTTTTTTTAAATAAGTAATTTTAAAAATGTCATTTATTATATTATAAAACATAATAAAAGTATTAAACTAAAAATGAAAGGAGGAAAGGTTGATATTTTTTTTTAAAAAATATAATATATATTAAAGGTTAGGATTATTAATTTTCATGATGTTTTTGATTAATATTGTTTAGTTCTACAATTTTCTATTAAGAATAATTTTAATTGTTTTGTTTTAAAGTTTTTAATTTGCCTTTTATATTTTGTTAACATTTTTATAATATATTATAATATATAATAAATATATTATAATATAATAATTATATATAATGAATAATACTAATTTCCTTTTTTGATATAGTTTCTGGAATTATATTTTCCAATTTCCTTTTTTGAACATATTTAATTACAAATAATTTTTCTATTAAAAAATGTAACATAAAATTATTTTTCTATACATTATTCCACATTTACGATAATAATATATATATAATCATAATAGTTATTATTATTGTTGTTATATAATGGATAAAAAAAATAATGGATAAAATAATAATGAATAATGAATAATGAATAATGAATAATGAATAATAAATAATGAATAATAAAATAATGAATAATTTAGTTATAATAATAATGAATTAATGAATAAACATAATAATAATAAAAAGTTATCCATTATTATTATGTTATTCTTTTGTAAGTCTTATTTTATTGTACATTTATTCATTTTAAAACAGTAGCAATAATTATAGAGTGTAGTGTTTTGTTAAGTCAAGTTATGTCACATATTTTATATTATTTATTTTTAGTTGGTTGGTTAATTTCTTATTAAAGATATAATTTAAAAAAAAAAATAGTTTGATCGTTTGATATGGGAATAAATATTTAAAACATTCAATATTTAGTATTCAATAATCGTTATTAATAATATTATTAATTATGAATAAAAATGATAAATATAATAAATATAATTAAATACCATTCATGAAATAATTATAATTATATTTAATAATAATATTGTTTATGATAACATTTATAATAATAATAAAAAATAATGATAATAATAATAATTTAATTTAATAATATAAATAATAATGAATAATATTGAACAATATAAAACAATATAATACAATATAATACAATATATATTATATAAATCATAAGAATTTTTTTAAGCCTTTGTGACATCTGCCAAAAAAAAAATAAAAATTTTTTTTTTTTGGTGATACTTTTCAAACTAATAATTTTTTCTTTTAATAAATCAATTCATCAATTTTTATATTGTAGATTAGTATTGATAATATAAATATTATATTTAAATAATTAAATTTTGATTTATTATTTAATTTATTTAAATATGGATTAATTAAAAATTCTTAAACTATAGAATTTCTAAAATATTCATATTTATGTTATGTAATTATGTAATTCACATTATTATTATTTAATTATTATTTTTTATATTATATTTTTTTATATTATAGTCTATATTGATTATATTTATTATTTCTTATATATTCATTATATTGATTATATCATATTATAAAGAGAAATTATTTCATATCTTAAATAGGTTATGGAAAGGTTTGAAAAATTATAATAAAAAAAAATAAATTATTATTAAATAAATAAATAAATAATAATAGTAATAATAATAATAGTAATAATAATAATAATAATAATAATATTTAATAATGATTAACAACAATAACAACAACAATAATAATAGTAATAATAAAAATAGTAATAATAGTAATAATAATAATAATAAATAATAATAAGAATATTAAGAAAGAAAAATTTCTATTTTTTTTTTTTAAAAAAAAAATTTGTTCCAACAATTTTACAATAATAATGTAACATAAAATTGTTTACATTAATTTAAATATATTAAAATGTAACATAGAATTTTTTAATATTGTAAAAAATTAGAAATTTGGTTGTTTTGTTTTTTTGACAATATTTTTTTTAATAGAAACGGTAATAATAAGATAATTATCAATTTTTATTTTTAAAGATATATAAGAAAATCATTATAATCATTATAATTATAATTAACATATAATTAATAGTTTAGTAGTTTTAGGGATTTTTATATAATATATAACATAAAATAATTATATGAATAATTATTTTTAAATAATGTTTATATAACAATTTAATTATGTAATTAATATTTTTTTATTTTTATACTTTTATATATATATTTATTTTATATATTTTATAAAAATGTAAAAGATAAATTAAAAAAAAGTAATTTATGTATTCATAATATTTTACATTTAATTATTCATATTTAAAACAGCAATACACACCCTAAGTTGATAAATACTTTGATTAATATTTAATTATTCATATAATTTTTTAATTTATTTTATTTTATAAATATAAAATAAAATAAAACAAAATATAGAATAGAATTTTTTTATAACTTTGAATAAAAAAATTACTATATTATTATAATTATAATTATAGTAATTGTCATTATTATTATTTTTATTATATATTCAAAGATTCTATAGTTATTTATTGTTATTTATTATTTATTTATTATTATTTTTATTCGTTATAATTATCTAAAGTTTTTTAGTTCTCTATTCAATACATGCTAAAAAATATACGAAATATGATCTAAAAACTTTTTTTTTATTTATTTATATATTATAATATATTAATAATATATTTAATAATATATTGTAGATTTATTTAATATATTTTACTTTTTATGATTTTTGATGTATACAATTAATAATGAATGAATAAATAGTTATATATTAAATAATATGTTTGAATTATAATTATGTAATTAAATAAATAAATAGATAAATAATAATAAATGGGCTATTATAATAAATATATTAAAATAAAAATATAATATATATATAAAAGTCATATTATTTATTTAAATAATTAAAAAATATAAATAAATATAAATAAATAAAAAAAAAAAAATAAAATAAAATATAATAAAATATAATAATGGAATAATTTTATAAATTATTAAAAAATAAAATAAATTATATAATTAATATTTTATACATTTTATGAAATAATAAATAAAAATAATATTAAATTTTTTTTCTTATTTTTTCTTTTTTTTTTTTTTTTTTTTTTTTTTTTTTTTTTTTTTTCAACACTTTCTAATGTTTTAATCAATAAAAATATAAAGCAATTTTATTCATTGCTTTATTTGTATAAATGATATATTGTTTTATAATTAAATTATTTATTTAAAAATATTTATAATTCAATTATTTTTATATTTATTATTTTTATGTATATTACATTTAGAAAAAAAAACCTTTTTTTTATTAATAATTACTATTTACAGAAATCAAATGTTCTATTAACTTATTTTTTATATACATCTTTTAAAAAAAGTTTTTTTTTTTTTTAGAAATAAGCTAAAGTTTTTATTTTTTTATTTTTTAATTTTTTTATTATAAAAAAACAAATTTGAAGTTTAAAAAAGTAATACATAAAAATTATTATAAATATTAATTTTTCTTTTTTCTTTTTTTTTCTTTTTTCTCTTTTTATATTATTAAATTTTTATTTTATTATTTCATTAACTTATCTTTTCTTTTCTTTTATATAATATTATTTTTTTTTCCTTTTAAATGTATTTAAAAAAATATAAATTTATTAATAATAAATCAATACGTTATTAATTATCTTTTTATCTTTTTTTTTCTTTCTTTCATTTTCTTTTTTTAATGACAGCTTTTTAATTTATATATATAATTATTATAGTTTTGCAAACATTTAGAATGTTTTCTACTTTATATACCTTTTATTAAGGTAATAAATTTAAATTTTTATAATATAAAGTAAATAATACTTTCAAATATTATAATTTTAACAAAATATTTCAACAGTATATAAAATATTAAATAATATATAAATGAAGAAATATCAAATTTAATTTTCATATACAAATATGATATATACCCAATTTATTTAAAAATAATATAAAAAAAAGGTATATTTTATATTATTAATATATTAAATATTTTCTTTTTGTTATTTTTTTTCTTTTTCTTTTTTTTTTTTTATTAATATTTTATCTTAACTTTTTTTTTTTTTTTTAAATAATGCTTATATATTTCGAAATCCAAAATATTTAGATTAAATATCATAAGAAAATTAATTCAATATATATTATATATAAATTAATATAATAAATTAAAACATTTGTTGTAACAATAATAATTATAATATAAAGTTAAAAAATTAAAACAAAAATACAAAAAAAAAAAAAAAAAATTACAAAAAAAAAGAAAAATAAAAAATTGTATAAATGTCATGAATTCAACTGTGAACAATCATTTTTCACCTATAAAAATATTCTTATTACTTTTTACACTTTTATTAACGACACAAGTTGCCTTAAATTATTTTTCTTCATCATCCATTAGTATTATTCGTTTTGGTAAATATCATTACGGTTCAAAAAATTCTAAAACCACTGAAAATGTTTTAAATTCTAAAGAGGTTCAGCGTCTTAATAGTAATCAATTAGACTACTATGATAATAGTAGAAATGAATGGATATATACCAAGGATTCAAATAATAAATTAATTTTAAATTATATTAAAAAGAATTGTAATTATTGTATTAATACACAATTATATGATAATTATTTTCAAAAAAAATGTCCTAAACGGCCGTCCATTCTACAAAAAGATAACTATTGCCAATACCTCTATCTAAAATTGATAAATGAATATTCATTTTCAACAATTTTATCATCGATTATTAGCCTTTTATCAGGTCAAGTTAATTCATTAAAAATTAATATTAATAATCAAAAAAGAATTTTAGCATCACCTTCAAAGTGTTTTAGTATACGTAAACAAGTTACAAAATCAGAATCAAATAAACTCTATTATACCCAAAATCCAACCATTAGTCCACCCAAATCATTAAAAAAGAAAAAAACTACTCCTAAAAGTATTATTACTAAACGATATCATAATTATAATTTTATTTATAACTATATCTGTGAAATTCAAGAATTTTTAGGCAATCATTTAGATAATATAACCATTTATACTTCAAAAAGTTTAATTTGTATAAATACAAAATCAAAAAGAATACGTAAAAGAAATGAATCTTTATCTATCAGTTCTTCTATTGGTTTAAATAAATTTCATAAATATAATAATTATTTGAATGCAAAAGATCATAAAATAACCTATAGAAAAATTATTTCACAGAATGAATTACCTCAAATTCCTAATACTAATAATGAAATAACTATAGTATCAGAAAATAATCCAAATAAAAAACAATTGATTTTAAATAATTTGTTAACGGAACCAACAACGCGTGTATTTATCAATTTAGCTATTGGATTAGCTAAAGGAATTATTATTCTTTATTTGGTATCGATTGTAAAAGTAAGTTTTATATATATAATATTATTTTGAAGATCATTTATTATTATTATTTTTTTTTAATATAAATAACTATAATAATTATAAATAATTAATTAGAAAATATATATATATATATATATATATATATATTTTTTTTTTTTTAAAAAATTTTTTTTATGTTTTTTTTTTTTTTTTATTATTATTAATGATATCATAATATAAAATTATTTCTAATTATTTATACAAAATTTTATATATATATATATTAAAATTTTTTTTTTTCAATATATTAAATTTTTATTTATATATAAATATAAATATTTATAAAAATTTTTTTAAATTTTTTTTTTTTAATTTTTTTATATAAATTTATTAATTTTTTTTTTGCTATTATAAAAATCATATATAATAATTTTATAATAAAATAGTCATATAAAAATAATATTGTAAATAAAAGAATTGGAAATTTAACAAGTGAATATTTTGAATCAGAAAGGAATGTAGAGTTAAATGATAATAATAATATTAATAATAATAATGATAATCAAATTAAATCATCAGATAAAATAACAGAAGATTCAAAAAAGTTGGTAAAAGATCAAAAATCAAAAAAGAATCGATTGAAAAAAGGAGATAAAAAAAATATTCAAAAATTAAATGTGAACCCTTCTAATAGAGATAATAAAAAACGAATATCTATAAAATCTCTTAGAAATATAGTAAATTCATCAAAATTAAAACCTTCAATTTTATCTGATCATACCTACACATCTACTAATAATAAATTAAAAAATTCTGATTCAGAATCTTTATCAATGAGTTCAGATTTAAATAAAGAAAAAGGTTTAGAAAATTCAGTGGGGTCATTGTCAAATCTTAATTCTAATTTCAATACTAAGAATACTAAAAATAAAAATAATAATAATTCTATATTTAGCTATTTCATTGATATTTTATCATTTTTTTCAAACTTTCCATTTTTTATTATCCATTTTTTTAATTCAATAGAATGGAAAGAAAATTTAAATTCGGTTTTATATGTATTTTCTTTAATGAAAATAGGAAAGAAAGAAAATACTAATGATGATGTCATAAATGAAGTTTATGATGAAAAGAGTGAACGTCATTTAAAAGAAAATGATATAGCAACAACAAAAGAAATACAATTTGAGACAAACGGAAAACATAAAGAAAAAGATAAGCCTAAATCCAAACAAAAATCAAAATCGAAACAAAATCAAAATAATAATAATAATAATAATAATAATAATATTAATAATAATAATGATAATGATAATAATAATAATTTATTATTAAGATCAAATTTAAATACATTAAATAAATCAAAAAATGATGAATCCAATAATAATAATAATAGTAATAATAATAATAATAATAATAATAATAATAATAATAATAAACAAATTGATCATATTATTGAAAATAAAAATGATTCATTAAAAAATCTATTAGATATAAATGCTTCAAAAGCGCCAATTACAAAATCAAAATCACTATCAAAATCAGCTAAGGCTACCAAATCTAAATCAAATAATAATAAATTACAAAAAGAAATAGATTTAAAAAATAAAAATGAAATTTCAAAAATTAAAACAAGTAATTTTAATAAAGACAATAATAATATTAAAAACGACAAAAACAAGGATGACAAAGAAAAAATTGAATCATCAATATCACCAAAGAAGAATGACATTAATAACAAGAATAATAATAGTAATATTATAATTCAACAATCTAATCAAAAATTAAATGATAATTCATTAAATAATAATATGAAACAAATATTAGAAAAGGATAATAATTTACAAAAATCAGATAATATTAGAAAAAATATATCAGAAAAGGAAAATAAATCTATTAATTTATTAAATTCATCTACTATATCAAAATCAAATAAGACCAATAAAGAAAATAATAATCCAATTACTATTTCTAAAACTTCCTCTTTGCCACCAGAGTCAATATCGACACCAATATCAATATCATCGTCAACTAAATCAAAAATTAATGAGATTAAAAAGAAAAAGAATATAAATGAAAATTTAAACACTAATAAAATTAATAATAATAATTACAACAACAACGACAACAACAACAACAATAACAATAATAATAATAATATTAATAATATTAATAATAATAACAATAATAATTCCAAAAAGAATGAAAATAAAAATAAAGATATAGTAATAGATAAGAAAATTTCATTAAATGAAAGGGTAAAGTATTTAAAAAATTATATATATATATTATGGTAATTATTTTTATAGTTTTTATTTATTTATTTAAATTAAATAATTTAATTTTTTTTTTTTTAATATATATATATAAAGAATAACAAAAAAGAAGATTTAATAGAAGTAATGAATATCAATATATCATTGAATGAAAAGAGAAATTTTCAAAATAATAATTTAGAGGATTATAAAGAAGACAAAACAATTGAAAGTAAAGAAGTTTTTATTGATAATAAAAATAATAATAATAAAAATATTAATGAAAGTATTGAAAAGGAAAATAAAAACAACAATAATAAAAAAAGTAATAAGAATAAGAATATTAATGAAATAAATAATACTAATAATATTTTAAAAGAAATTAATTCAAAAGGACTCATTAAACTTGACAACTTAATAAAAAATATTATTACAAATAAACGTCAGGATGAAACAGATGAAGAAGATAAAGGAAAATTGTCAAATAAAAATAAAAATAAAAATAAAAATGATAATGATAATGATAATGATAATGAGACAAGTGAATTTATTAATCATAAGGAAGAAAATAATAATATAAATAATAGGAAGAATTTTAATAATGATAAATTTAATGTCAATAATGAAGAGGAATCAGTATTGAATGAAAATAATTCATTGAATGATCATCAAGGTAAAACTTTAATTTATTAAAATTATTCGTATTATTATTATTATTATTATTATTATTATTATTATTATTATTATTATTATAATATATATATTTAATTAATTTATATGATCTATTTATATATATTCATATTACTCTTAATTATATTGATATTACTATTAAATAAAAATAAAAGATGAAAGAAGTAAAGAAATTAAATTAGAGGAGATATCAAATCATTCATCAAGTTTAATTCCAAATGGATCAATGGATAGTTTGAATAAAATTTTAAAAAATCTTTTAGATAATAAATTTAGTATTAATGAATTTGTTCCTAAAAGACTTCAAGAGAATTCAAAGAAAGAAGAAAGAGATAAACAATTAAATGATGAAAGCAAATCTAATTCAGATGATACGAAAAAACATAAAAAATTTATTTCAAAAACGGAAAGTTTATTAAATGCTAAACAAATTACTACTGAATTAAGTAATAAAAAGGCAAAATATTTAAAATTTTTGTTAAATAAAAATGAAAAGAAAAATAATAAAGATACAACAAAGCATTCATCAGAAAAATCAACGAAAAAACATAAAAAGGAGAATAGTATTGGTCATAGTAGTAGTTTAAAACATAAAGGTAGTAAACATAAAGATGGTAATTTAAATAGAAGTTTTAGTAATGATGGATATAATACAAAAAAGAAGGTAAAAAAAAAAAAATTTATATATATATATATATATAATATATGTTATAAATATAATATTTAAATATAATAATAATAATAATAATAATAAATGATTAACTATATATTTATATAATCATATAATAATTATAATAATATAATATATATATATATAAATAGAAAAAGAAGGATAAAAAGTCAATAGAAAATTTGAAAGGTATTAAAGAATTTAAAGGTCATAAATATTCTTCATCATTGATATCTTCATCATCAGTATATTCTTCATCACCACCAAATCGTAGAAATTCTACGTCTTATGGTCATAAAAAATCTTATTCTACAAGTACTCGATCAATACTACCAAATAATAATGAAAATTTGAATACTAAATATCAACCTTCTACTATGGATAATTTATCATCATATATATGGTCATCACAAACGTTAAACAATGGAGATTCAAACTACAACAACAATAACAACAATTTATTAAATGATGATAACAATAATAATAACAATAATAATGATAACGTTAATAATAATAATAAAAATAATAATAATAATAATAATAATAATAATAATAATAATGATTTTATGAATATGATACAAACATCATTTACTACACCTACTCGTTCTATATCATGGAAAGGAGATTATAAATCATTTAATAATTCTACAGCACCTTTAAGTGATTCAATGCATACAGCAAGAAGTAAACTTTTATCAAATTATACAAATGGTTCAGAAGAATTTAATAGTTGTATTCAGAATAGTTTTAATCTTTCAACAATTTCTACACCCAACTTAACTCCTGAATCTAATTTTTCTAATGCATCACTTGTTAATGAATTAATTAACTTGGATGGATGTAATTCAATGAATTATATTAATAGAAATAATAGTAATAAAAGTACTACTACTAATAATAATAACATGATAAAAAATGACATAATTACTACTACAAATAATAACAATAATAATGATAATAATAATGATAGAATTAATAATACTGATAATATCGATAATCTTGAGAATAATATATATAATAATACTATTAATACTAATCTTAATAATAAATTAACAAATATGAATATTAATAATCATAATCAATCTTCAATAATCAACAATTATCATGTTATGACAAATCCTAGTATAAGTACTAATACTAATCCATTAAATTTCAAAAATATTTCAACAACATCATTAACTAACCCTCCAATTATAAATGATCATACAATCTTTACAGCATTTTTAAGAAATCAAATTAATTTTAATAATGGAAATAATAATAGTAATAATAATAATAATAGTAATAACAACAACAACAACAACAACAACAATAATAATAATAATAATAATAATAATAGAAATACATCATCAATATTTCCAAATATGACAAAAAGAACTTCTAGTACAAATTATAATGCTCAACAATTGCTTCATCTTTTAGAAAGTAATCAATATGGTATTCCTTATCTTAATCGATATCCACCACCACCACCATCATCAGCATTATCATCATCTCCTTATAATATGAATGATGCTGAAAGTTTAAAGGATACTTTTAATTATGATTTAAAAGATATTGATATAGAACAAGCAAGTATTCCAGATGATGAATTTGAGAATAATGAATTAAAAAATAATGATGATCAAAGTAATAAAAATGATCAAATAACAACAACAACCATCATAGAAAAATTAAATGAAAATAATAATATAAATAATAATGATAATGATAATAATAATAATAGTGAAAATACTCATAAATATTTAGAATTGAATAATCATAATAATAAAGATAATAAAGATAATAATAATTCTATAAATAATAATGATGAAAATATTAATATAAATCATAGTAAAAGTAAAAATAATTATGAAAATAATGATGATAGTAATAATAATAATAACAATAACAATAACAATAATAATGGAATAAATGCATATAAATTAAAACCACATCCTCCATTAAAAATGATGAAATCAACTATAGAAGAAGGAAATTATGGCATGTCAAATTTAACAAATTTATCAAATATTAATTATAATTTAAATCCAACTTTACAACATCATATCTATTCTCCATTTAATACAGGATTTAGTATTATTAATTATCCAAATCATCCTGACTTGATGCAAAGTATAGCTACTTCTACTAATAATAATAATGATAATAATACTATAATGGAATCAAAAATTACACATTCATCATCATCATCATCTGAAAAACTCAATAGTATTCCGGAAGAAACAAAAGAAAATGAAGAAAATAATATTGAATTAAACTATAAAGATAATGAAAAAGATAATGATTATAATAAAATTGATATAGATGCTAATGTTAATAATGATACTAATAGTAATAATAATAATAATAATAATAATAATAATAATAATAATAATAATAATAATGAACATCAAAGAAAAGATATTTATGAAAAAAGAAGAATAAATAAAGAAAAAGAAAAGAATAATAAGGATAATGCTAATAGAAATGATGATGATAATGATGGTAATGATATTGATAATGATAATGATAATGATAATGGTAATGTTAATGGTAATGATAATATTGATAATGACCATAAAATGAAGATGAATTTAAATAAAGAAGAAAAAGAAAAAGATATAACAAAAACAAAAACTTTTGGATGTAATAATAATATATTAGATGAAAATTTAATACCTTGGATGGGTTCATATGTTCATACACCAAATCAAATTAATTCATGTATTAGTTCTTCATATCAAAATTATCTTCGTTATACACCACCTTCTACTTCTTCTTCTTCCTCTAATTCATTTTTTAATACTTATTCTATATCATCAACTTCTAATTCTACAAATCCAAATCTAAATAATACTATTACTTCAACAACAACAGCTTTCAATCCAATAAATAATAATAATAATAATAATAATAATAATAATAATGAAAGAAGAGCCTCTATTATTTCTTTAAATGGTAATAATGAAAGAAGAGCCTCTATTATCTCATTAAATAGTAATAGTGAAAGAAGGGCTTCTATTATTTCATTAACTAATAATAATAGCAATATTAATAATAATAGTGACAATAATAATAATAATAATAATAATATCCACCCTATTAATATTAATTCAAATTTAAATCTAAATACAACTCCTGCAGCGAGTTTTCCTACAAATCTATTATCACCACCTTCTTTATCTTCTACTATTTCAACTCCATTAACTTTAATAAATTCAACTTCTTTATCTTCATCTGCCCCAGGTTCTGCTGAATCTTTTAACTCTTCATATGGCTTTCCATTTATTTCTCAAAATCAAAATCTAAATCTAAATCAAACTCAAACTCAAACTCAAACTCAAGCTCAAAATCAAGCACAATTAACACTATCTCAACTTCGACTTCAACTTCAACCTCAACCTCAACGTCAAATGGATCCATGGTCTACTCATCCTGTTACTATTAATACTAATACTAATAATATCAATTCTTCTTTTAACAATAATAATGATATTAACAATAATAATAATAATTATTTTAATAATAATAATTATAATAGTAAGAGTAGTAATAATAATAATGGAAGTAATAATCCATTTAAATCATTACCATCATCTATGACTTCAACTTCAACTTCTACTATTCCTATGTCCTCTTCAATTTCTTCCTCTTCTACTTCACAATTTTTAATACCTATTACGGCATCTTCTTCTATTTCTTCATCTTGTTCTTCTTCTTCATGTTCTGGCTCTTCATCTTCCGCTACATCTAATACAATTTCTTCAACAGCCATTCCCATTCCAATAAATTTTAATATGAATTATAATAATAATAAGAACAATAACAATATTAATAATATTAATATTATTAATAATTATAATAATATTACTAATTATAATAATAATTGTTTTAATGCCATTCCAACTCAAATGATGCACACTACCACTTCCACTACCAATTCTATATTATTATCAACCATAAATGAAGAAGAAAAGAATGACAAGAAGAATTAAAAGAAGAAGAAAAAAAAAATAATCTTTATATATTTTAATAATTAAATACAATTTAAAAATAAAATAAAAAAAAAAAAAAAAAAAAAAAAATAGAAAAAAAAAAAATAGAAAAAAAAAAAAAAAAAAAAAATAAGAATTATATTTATAAAAGAATAGCAATTGTTTTTTAAATAAATAAATAAATTAATAATAATAAAATAATTTGATGTAATTAAAATTTATATTTATATATAAAAATAAATCTTTGGTGATAATAAAATAAAATAAAAATAAATTTATTCAATAAAAATAAGTATAATAAGACTTTTAAAAAATATAATTGAAATTTTTAGAGTAATAAAAAAAAAAAAAATTCTATTAATAATATATATACATATTATTTCTTTATTTGACTTTTTCTTATTTTTTAAATTTTGTTATTTTTTTTTTAGTTAGCTTTTGGTTTATCGTTTTATATAAAAAATTTTTTTATTATTTTCTTTTTTTTTTTTTTTTTTTTTTCTATTTTACCTATTAAGTAGTATGTTCGATTCGATCAAAATAATAATAGAATTTTCTATTTTAACTTTTTTTCTTTTTCTTTTTCTTTATCTTTATTATTTTTTTCTTTCTTTCTTTTTATCCCCCTTTATTTTTTTTTTAATTTTATTTATCCATCTTTATTTGTTATTTATTGTTTATTTTTCCTATTAAATTTTTTTTTTCTTATATATAATCTATTTAATTCTTTTTAAATCCTTATAAATCAATTTATAAAAAAAAAAAAAATAAAGAATAAAAAAAATTTGAAACATTCCCTTTTATATTAATAATTGGTTACCTTTTATATTATTTCTATTATATATATGTGTATGTATGTAATTTATCTGTAAAGAATAAAAAAGAAAAAAAAAAAAAGGTTTTTATTATTATTACAAATATAAAAATATACAAAGAAAAAGAAAATATAAAAAATTTAAAATAAAAAAAAAAAAAAAAAAAAAAAAAAGAACAAAAAAAATGATAATGATAAAGAAAATAAATCATAATAGTACATTAATATATGTATATATAAAATATTTTTTTTTTTTATTATTTTATTATTTGTGATTTGTAATTGCATTTTATTTCGATAAAAAAAAAATTATAAAGTATAAAATTATTATATTATTATTATTGTTATTATTATTATTTCTTTAAATATATATTAAATAAAATAATTATAATTTTTAAATTCTTTATTCTTTTATATATATATATATATATAAATAAATATATTATTATTATTATTATTATTCATTTTATTTTATTTTATTTTTATTTTTATTTTATTTTTATTTATATTTTATTATTAAATTAATATTATATATATATATATATAATTAAAATAGAATTTAAAATTAAATATTAGCAGGGAATCCTGTTGTTGGAGCATTTGGATCTGGTTTTACAGCATAAAAAACTTCACCTATAGCTAATAAAGCATCAGCTCTTCTACGTTTTAATTCTGTAGAAGCAGAAGAATCATATAATACATTATCACATACTTCACGTAATACACTTTCAATTTCTAATTTTGAACCACGCCATACCGTTTCCATACCTTTGGAAGCTGCTTCAAATTCTAATTGAGCTTTTAAATTTTGATCTTCTGGTGAAAGTGATGATTCATTCTTTTCTGCTTCTTGTAATTTATTAAAACTTTGTTGTAAATCAATAGCAGTTTTTAAGGTACCAACGGTTTCTGAAAATATATGTCCTTTTTCACGTACTAATCCTGTAAATTTACTTGTATAACCAAAAAGTTTACGATGTATAGCTCCATTATCTACTTCATATTGTGCTAATGCTTGTTCTGCTTTTGTTCTATAAATATATCCTATGGTATTTAATAATTCTACACCATAATTTTCTTTTCTTAATTCTTCAGATTCTGCTTTCATAATATCTTTAAGTATTGCCATTGCATTATGAGAAACTTCTTTTAAATCTACTTTCATATCTTTATTAGTTGATTCATCTAATGGGAATGAATGTGTATATGTACTAAGACGCTCTACTAATTTTGCAGATAAAGCACTAACACGTTTTTGTCGTTCAATTTGCTTTTTTTGAAGTTCTTCTTCTGTTTCTTTAGGTGTTTTTGGTGTAGGATCAGCAGCTGCATCGGTTAAATCATTAAAAATAGATATATCCCCAATAAGATCTGAAAATTTTTCACCACCAAATTGTTGTTTAAAGAATTCTGATGGATCACTAAAGAGTTCAGCATTAGCATCAGTTTTACCATATTTATTATAATTAGCACGAAGATCTGGATCAGATAAAATTTGATAAGCTTCTGAAACCTTTTTAAATTTTTCACCAGCTTCTTCATCATTTAAATTTTTATCTGGATGATATTTTAAAGCCATAATACGATAAGCTTTTTTAATTTCTGTTTGAGTAGCTGTTGGTTTTATACCAAGAATATCATAATATTCCATATCTATTGGATTTTCATCTGTACCAACACGACCACTAAATAAACTTGTAGTTCTATTACTACTACTTTGTTTACGAGAACTCGAACTAGAACTACTAATATCTGGTACTTTAATAGTATTAATAGAATGACAAAAGAAACATTTTATTTGAATTGTATCTTTTCCATTTGAAAATCTGGTATCAAAGGTATATTCCACAGTTTTTTTACAAATATCACAAATCAATTTTTTTGTATTTTGTGGATCTCTCGATTCTATTATATCGTTATCGTTTGACATTTTTATTTTTTAATATAATAATTATTTTTATATTTTGTTTCTTATTATTATTATTGTTATTGTTATTATTATTATTATTTGTATATTACTAATATTATATTATTAATACTGAAAAAAAAAAAAAAAAAGTATGAAAAATAATTATTTTATACTATCTGTATTGTTTATCAATATTATTGTTATTATGATATGTATGTAATGTATGTGCGTATATATCCTATATATTTTTTGCTAATTAATTATTTTAAATTAATTATTTTATATTTTATATGTTATATTTGATATTTTATAGTTTCTTAAAAGAATAAAAAAAACTATGATAAAAGATTATTATGTAAATAATACAAAAAAAAAAAAGATATTTTTTTATTTAAATAAATAAATATGTAAAAGAAAAAAAAAAAATATATATATATATATATATATAAAATAAAACTATTTAATTATTCTTGATATTAAATAAAATTATTAAAGAAGTTGACGAAAGTTATAACAAGTGTGTTATTTATTGTTGATATCCTCTTTGTTTTTTTTTTTTTTTATTTTTAAATAAATGTTTTAATTAAATATTAAAATTTTTAGAGAGTTCTTTATTATGATAAAAAAAATAATTTTTCTTTTTCAAAAACTTTTAATTCCTCAAATAACAATGTATTGCTTTTTTTTTTTTTCTATATATTCATTTATTTGTATATAATTATTATATCCTAATGTTAATATAATATATATATATTGTATATTATAAAATATCTGTAAATTGGTTGTATATATATAAAATTATATGTTATATTATTGAAAAAAAGAATAATAATGTTAGTATATATTTTTATTTCAAATTTATAAAATAATATTTAATAAAATTAATAATAAATTATAATTATATATCAAAGTTAATGCTTTACTATTTTAGTTTTATTATATTTAATTTATTTTTTCTTCTCATTATTCTATTTACTTGAATTATTTATTAAATAATATGTACTATATCTATATATATTCATAATAAAAAAATATTATAATAAAATTTATTATAATATTATTTTTTAAATTGATTAAAAGAATGTGGATTATTAAAGAAATTTAATTGAAAGTATGATTAATGATTAATATTCCTTCATATATATAAACAAATAACTATTATAGGATTGTTTTTTATAATAAAAGATATTTATTTTTTTAATAAGTATTTATTATTTAATTACTAATTTTTTTGACTTTTTTTATTTGTTAAAAGAATTTATTATTTAATATTTACTATTTTTACTTTTTTTAAATTTATTTTACAAATGAGAATATATTAAAATTTTCAATTATTATTACTTTATTGTTGTTGTTATTATCATTTAAACATCTTGAAATATATATCAATATTTATATTTTAATATTCATTTATATTATAATTAATTCTTAAAATCTTAATATATTATATATATTGGAATTTATTATAATAAACACATTTTTATCTTTATATATATATATTTTATATTTATTTCACAATTTATATTTTATTTCACAATTTATATTTTAATTTGTTCAAAACAAATTACCTTTTAAAAATTAAGGATATATATATTATTTCCTTTAAAAATTGTAATATATAATTTATTTTATTTTTTTAAAAAATATTACAAATTTTTTTTTTATTTTTATATATCATATATATGTTAGATTCATTTAATACTTTATCATAAAATATTAATTACTCAGTTTATTTTTGATTTCTTTTTTTTTTTTTTCTTGAAGTTCAAAAAAAAAAAAAAAAGTAACTTAAAAATATACCTCTTTTTTTTTTTTTTTTTTTATTTTATTTTTTAAAAAAAATATATATATATATTTTTAATAATTTATATCTCTTAATTTATATAAAATGTTTAATTAAAAAAATTTTTTTTCCATATGATAATTAGAATAAAATAAAATTCAATAAATGAATTAATAAAATAAATAAATTTATTTATTTACATGTAATGTTCATTTACTTATTATATAACAAAAAAAAGAATCATGGTTACTAATAAGAATTGTGTACAATCAAATTATTAATAATTAAAAAAGATAATAATAAAATTAATATAATTATTTATTTATGTATTCATTTATTTAATTATTCTGTTTAATTAATTTCTAATTATTTATTCATTAATTTATTATTTATTAATAATTATATATAAAAAAAATAGATCATCTATGTTACATTTTTAATAAACAAAGATTATCATTTTAATATATGGTACAATATATTTATTATATACATATATATATTTTTTTAATTATTTAAATGCATTAATTTATTATTATTACTATTATTATTATCTTTTTTTTTTTGTTTTTTTTTTTTTTTTATATGAAGATAAATATTATTAATCCAATTTTTTTTTATAGGAAAATAGAAAACAATAAAATATTATAATTAATAATTCGTATATTGTATATATTATATTATAGTAATATTAATAGGAGTAACAACAATAGGACCAATAATAATATGTAATTTTCTAGTATTTATAAGAAGATAAAAATAATATAAAATAAATTATAACAAAACTAATGTAAAAAATAAATGATAATAACAATAATTTTAAAAAATTTTCTAGAAAAATTATAAAAACAATTTTTTTAATATTAATAATTATGTAACATTTAAAAGGAAAAAAAATATAAAAAAAAAAGAAAATTATTTTTAAAATCACATGAATTTTGTTATTTAAATTATGAAAATATTTATTTAATAATTAATTATTTATCTATTTAATTTTTTATTTATATTTATTTATTAATATATTAAAAGAATTTATAAAAAGAAAAATGGATAAATTATTATAAAAATTATATATTTTAATTTTCATATGATTATTATAAAAATAAGAAAAACTCATTTTACTTTTAAATTTTAAAATAAAAAAATGAAATGTTAAAATGATAAGTAAATGGGTAATGAGTTAAAATAAATATTAAAGTATATAAAAATTTCAGTTAGTAAATAAATGAAATGAATTAATTAATATAATTGATTTATGATCTTTATTAATTATCAAAAAATTAATACTTCTTTAACAATAAAAGATTAATTTTTGTATATTTTATTGTTTTTTTTTTTATTTTTTTTTATTTTTATTCTTTTTTTCTTTGTATATATATAATAATTATTTTCATGTTTTTTTTTTTCTTAATATCATATTTATTGCTATTTTTTTTAGAATACTAATGAAGTTACAATATTTTATATTTAATACAAGTATTTATTGTAACTTCATTTTTATCTATTAATATTTATAAGTTAAACAATTTTAATTAAAAATTTTATTATATATATTATTCTTTAAAAAAGATTATATATCATTATCAATCATATATATAATGATTATGATGATATATAATAAATATATCAAATATAATAAAAATTAAATAAGAGAAAACTTTACAATTATATTAAATATTTATTTATTAATTTATAAATTGTAAAAATTATAGTATTATACAACTGAGTTAATACGGTTAGAATTAACAAGCAATTTAAATAATAAATACATTAATTGATTTTAATAATAAAATTGGTTAACGAAAATTTTTAGTTGAAAAATTTCAAGAAAATAAATCTTTTGAAACTATGAATAAATGAAATTAATAATAATTAAAATTCATTAAATATTATCATTTATAAATTCTTTATCTTTGAAATTTGAAATAGAAATCTTCTTTTGATTCAATTAAAATTTTATCTAAATCTCCTGAAAAAGTATCTTTATTAAATAATAAAAATAATATAATAGATAATTCAAATACTTCAATATAATAAATAATTCCAATAATTCTTTTAATCAAAATTATAAATTAAATAAATATAATATAAATAATTTCTTCAATATTACTTTTTTCTTTAGTTTTTTTTTCTTTAGTTTTTTTTTTTTTTTTTTTTTTTTTTTTTTTTTTTTTTTTTTACAAAATTAAATAATAATTGCAATATAAATTTATTTATTTAATAAATGAAATAAATAAATATATTAATAGGATTAGAATCATATACATTATATTTTGTTTTATTATTGATATATTTTATTATAAAATAATTAAATAAGAAGCAATTTGACTAACAAATAATTATTTTTATATTTTGTTTTATTATTGATATTTTTTATACTTTTATTAAAAAAATAATTAAATAAGAAGCAATTTGACTAACAAATAATTATTTTTTATTATTACATATTATATAAATACATGAGTTCAAATTACATATTATATAAATACATAAGTTCAAATTACATATTATATAGATACATGAGTTCAAATTACATATTATATAGATACATGAGTTCAAATTACATATTATACAGATACATGAGTTCAAATATTATAGTATGAATATAATATTAAAATATAACTGGTTTATAATTTTAAAAATAAATATAAACATTAAATTAATCATATATTAATATTTTTAATATTATTTTTTGAATAAATAATATTTGAATTAGTAATAAATAATTAATATAAAATATCATAAATGATAATTAAAGCTATTTTACGTTTATAGTATCAACAATATTATTATCAAAATGTATATAAGATTATTAAGTTATATATATAGTAATATTATTCTTAAATATGGATATATTATAATCTTATCATATTGAATATATATGATATCTATTATATGAATATATATAATATAATAATAATCATTTTGATAATAATAACAATTTTTACTATAAAAATGGGTATAATACTGGATTATTATGCTGAATGTAATATTTATTATACTTATTATAATAATAAAGTATACTACTATAGTAATAGTGATAGAATAATATTAAAAGATAATAAATAATATATAATAATAAATTAGTTAATTTTTTTTATTTAAAATAACTAAATTAATTTATTAGTTTTATTATTATTTTTTCCTTCTTTTTTTTTTTTTATTTTTTTGCTGATACACAGTAATTTTTTTTTGGCAGTAATTCTTAAGAAGAATTTCTGGCAGTATTTTAATTATAAAATAATAATTATTTTAAATATTTTGGTAAAGTCAAAAAATAAAATAAGCAATTGTTTTTATGCTTAATAGCAATGTTATAAATAATAAAATATTATAATGATTTTAATAATATAATTATAATAAAAGTAATTCATTGTAAATAAAGGAATACATTCAAATATTTATTATATTAATTATATTATAATTATATAATAGTTAAATATTAAATTATTTTTATGTTATTTTTATTAATATTATATACACCGTTATAGATTTTGTAAACATATTATTGTTTAACCCATCATCTTTTTTCTATTCTTTATTTTTCTTTTTACTATTTTATTCTTTTTCTATTCCTTATTTTTAGTTCTTTTCACTATTTTATTTCTTTTTCTATTCTTTATTTTTCTTTTCACCATTTTATTCATATATACATTTATTAAATACTTATAATATTTAATATTTTTATAATAAATAAAGTTCAAGATTTTTTTTAAAAAATTTTTAAATATATTTATAAATTATTTATTTAAATAGATTATTCTAAAATATAAATTAATTAATAAAAGTTAATATAAAAATATTTTTATATTAAATTTATTATGTTGGTTATTTTATACTAATAATATATATATTTATTTAAATTAATATTTATTTATTTATTTTTTTTTGTTACAATTAAAAAAAAAATTTTTAATCCACAAAAAAAAAAAAACATGGTAAGAATAAAAAAAATGAAGGTGTATTTTCTGTGGAAACATAACCAATTATT